>WOGN01000223.1:0-28808 GCA_015342105.1 Leptinotarsa texana | reverse complement strand
TATTGAAAAATATAGGCCTTGAAAATATGTCACTACTCGACAAATTTCTTGATCAAAACAAAATTTTCCAGCTCTTTCAACTCATTTTAAAACTTTTCTAGAACCATTAAAATATTACTGCTCAATAGTTATTACAAATCGACAGGGATTATTAAAGAAGAAAAGAATTTTTAACAACTACTGCTTCTAAAATCAAAATCAACGCCTGTGTGAATATTATTTTCAAACAAAACTAATTAAATCAAGAGGCTAATTTTGGTCTTATTACCTTTTTCACAAAATAGTACCATCGAAAGAAAATATACACATCTCAAAGGTTTAATTCCTGAGATACAACTGTAGATGTTATTGTCATTTGTAAATATATAATCAAATCCTCAATAGCTAAATCAAGAGCAGGTTTTTGGGAGGAATGAAACTCTTCGAAGCGGTTAGCTTCGTTTTTTTCATTTTCCCTCAAAAAACGATATGAAGAATTTGTCACACTAGCCTTCAATGTACTCAAAATTAATGTTCATGCTTTCATCAGCTACATATCGATAATTTGATGGGGTTCAAATGGGGATGATAAAGTGGCAGCTTTGCTACTCTGGCTCCTTGATGTTCCATTATGGTAACTATTTCAAATTTTGTCTGTGATTTTTAATGATGACATGTTGGAACATTTTCAACTTTGCACATTCTTGTACGGAGCGAAGCATATAATAGTAGAACACTTTCTTGAAGAAGATTGGGAATTGAAATTTCTTGCAGCAATCACCTCATGTAATTGAAATTGGGAAATACAATCCATCATTTGAATTGTCATACCAACTTTGTATTTGGGATGAAATGATATGAGTTTCATCCACGTAAATTATTATTAGTCAACCATCTCCTTTATGTTTCTTTAAAAAAGTACTGAATTTCTGTTTGTTCCATTAATAATTTCATATTATTTTTTTCGTCGCAGAGTCGAAATTTTTTTGTCGGTTATATAAATATTGAGAAGATATCGACAAGAAAGCCCTTCGTCAAAATCATCGTGATGATTTTCAGAGCTTTTCTGTTTCTTTTTTTATCTGGAGTTGAAAATGAGGACAACTTCCTATCCTCAATGTCATTCATTTCACTATATATGTATTCTACTAATGGCATACACCTCACCCCTCTGCTTTTGCACTATCTACATTTTCCACGTCTGAAAAAGTAACATTATTTTCTTCTTATTTCATGAAGGTAATGAAATTTGCAATAACTTCCCTTGTTTGTTCTGTTATAACTTTGTATTTCAGTTCAGAAGTAAATCAATTTTCACTATATATATTTTTTGTCGTAAACTGTACTGCGACTGAGCGCTCTCTCCATCTTCTAATGTGCATCTTGTGGATGCACGTTAGAAGATGGATGCAAAATTTAGAAAGCTATTCCTACATTTGACAAGTTGTAGTTTGTTATAAAAGTACGTTAATACATGCATCACATTTATTTTCGGTCTAAGATAAATATCACAGATACGTCCCTGTTGGTTGCCGGGTTAATTAAATTCAATAATACCAGTAATAAATAGCACGTTAGTTTTTTGTTTGTTTGGGTATTGCGTATTGTGTGGGTCCTTATTAGCATTTAGGCAAACGGGAGCGTTTGTGTGACAGGAGAAACGAGAACGATGGAAAGGGGGCAATTATTTTTCAAGGGATGTATGTGCCTGCATGTCTTAAGTTTGAACAGACGACATTTCGGGAGTATGCTAAGTGAAAAGTGGCCATTGTATTCGACGGGCGGCGCGTCCGCTGTTCCGTCCGAAATGGGCTTTAACTCTTATTCGTCGGTTTGGAGGTATCAGCGGTACCCAAACTATTGAAGGAATATTTCGTATTGACAGTCCAACGAGATTATCAACAGAAAATCCTATTATCAGAATTTAACAACATTTTTTATCCCCACTGCTTAAAAAATGAATAAAAAATATTGGCGATTGTCAAAATGTTACTCATATGTATTTGTTGATATCGCAAATATATCAAAATGGACTCATATGCAAAAGAATTATTATACGGAAACTAATTTTATATTTTATCGGTGGAAATATCGTTAGTTGGCGTTTTTCAAAAAATATGGGTTTTCAGATAATTTCTATTGCTGTAAAACCCCAGAAGATTATATAAAAAATGCTCGGCGTATTGAAGCTTGTCCCAATATTGTTTTACAGTTCATCTAATATTCATATACTTCCGGAACAAACTACTTAAGAATAGTTGGCAATTAAACACATGTAAAATTTTTCAATTTCATGCTATTGAGTTTTTCTCGAAAAAACTGTTTATAGTACTTAATTTATTATAAACAGTAAAGTTTGAGGTGTACTGTGAAACGATGAGCAGCTACAGTCTATCGCGTATTTCCGCAATTCCAGCGACATGATTATGCCAAATCATATCGATGTCCATTTTAACCCCCAACAAACTTATCGAAGCAGAAAGTGGAATTATCTGACCTGACATTATTATATTCGGTTCGGAGATATTTATTTTATTTTATTTTTTTGGAGAAAACCGATGACTAGGTTTTTGTGGCATTGAATTGATCCTGAATACTTTCACCCCCCATTCAAAATTACGTCTAGATCCTCACTAAGATATTCAACCTCGTGCTGCCGGTGAAGATGTGCATCTGCAGCCGATATCCTAGAATCCAAATGGAATTATGAGACAAGTGTGCTGTCGTCAGCAAAGCACTACATTGGATTCTTGGTTTTTTCAATAAGTCGTTGATATACAATAAAAAGAGGGTTGGGTACGATATGGATGCCAGTGGAACACCAGCGTTGATAGTGAAAGTATTCGAGACATATCCATCGATGGACACTTGCCGGAAACTTTCTTTCGGGAAGCTGAAGAGCCATACACAAAAATGATCCAACAAGCCATAGCATTGAAGTTTGGCCAGCAAAACCTCATGTCACACACGGTAAAAGGTCTTAGACATATCAAGGGCAAGATCTCTTGACTCTCCATGTTTCTCGATTGCGTTATTCCAAATATGGGTGATACATGATAGAAGGTCGCTTGTTGATCTTTGTTTCAGAAAGCCATATTGATGATCGCTCAAGATGAAGCCTTCCAAATATTTGAGGATATGAGGGTTTACGGCTTTCTCCATGATTTTTGATATCACTGATAGCAAAGTGACTGGTCTATAGTTTTTTGGAAGAGTCTTATTGCCCTTTTTGGAAATAGGCTGAACGCGAGCAATCTTCAAAAAAAAAGAAAATAACTCTTTCCTGTAAGACTGGTTGAAAATTCTGCAAAATACTGTTGCGAGTTCATTTGCGCACTTTTTGAATACGATGAAGGACACTTGTTAATAATGAGCTGTTTCAAAATGCGCCTGACTAGACGCTACCAAAAAGTATTTTTTGACATTGTGGATTCTAGTGTGGAAATAATGGGTGGTGCCTTTCACAGAAAATCGACTGTGGAGTGGGATGCAAATTGTCCAGCTAGTAGTTTTCCTTTTTCTATTACTGTTATTGCAATTGAAGCATCCGCTTTTGTTATTGGTAGAATTGTGGATTTTGTAAAGTTCTGATTAATAGCTTTAGCTACCAACCGGAAATATCTAGACCCGTTGAGATTGGCAAGCAGTTCATCCCTAATTCTCTGATTGTGAAGATCTCTGCTTCCATTTAATCTAAGTTCACAGCTGTGACGAGCATTAACACACCTAATTCTGTTTTAGGCACTAGGATTTTTGCGCCACTGCCGGTAGGCGAGATTTTTGAACCAAGGTTTTCTGTTAGAAGGTCGTTTCATTGAAAAAGGAATATATGCATCCATGGATGATAGAACAACTTCCGTGACTTCAGAAGCACAAGTTGATGGATATTGAGAGCAAAAACAAACATCTAGCCAGGGGAAATTTCGGAAATGGTCTTGAAGATCCTCCCATTCACCTGATCTGTAATGCTAAACATTCATCGGTAGTTTACCCAACATTGAAACGAGTTTGTGGTCAGAAGATCTCAATGGAGACCTTACGGTGACTGTGTAAATAGTATCACATATCTCCTCTTATACGTTAGATTCTGGATATCATTTTCAAAAATTACCTATGCTTGATCCTTTCATCTCTGTTTCTTTCTGGATTAATATTTTAAATCTTCTTTATATGTTCTAAATTTTAGATAATTTTCATGAATGTTAAGATTCTAGTTCATAGTTGTGAATGTACATTCACAGGTTGAACTATTTTCCTTGTAGTACATCTGTCATTATTGTTGCTTTATTTTTTTTCATTCTGGTTACAATAGTTAGTACTTTCATCTCAGTTTTTTTAATTCGGTTGATTTTATTTATATGTTAGAGATTGGTGATCATTTTTATAAATGACCAGTTTTCAGTTTATAGTTGTATAAGTAAATTTATAAGCTGAACTATTCTTTATGTTGTACGTCTCTCCATCATTGTTATTTCAGTTTTTTTCCAGTTATCCCACTTGGTACTCAATCGTCGTAAGAACCTAAAGAGCCACAATGGTACCACCTATTGAAAATCGCAGATCGTCCCGTCAGTCGTTACGATTTATGGCTTTGGTGAAAAGTTGGTTTGGTGTTTTAAACCCCCAAAAGCCTACCAAACGGGTCGACGACGCTTGTCGCTTCTATGAGACGAGTCCGGGGGACTGAGGGGATACTCGTACAGTTGACAAGCGGCAAGTCACTTTGAAAGCAATGCAGTTTCAGAACAGCTATGCATTTCTGAATACTTCAAATGAAATACGTCTGTGCCCAAATCGAATGTATCTGAAGATCGTTATCAATGTGAAATTATGGTAAAGCATAATCGTCAAAACATGTTGCTAATTATTGATGAATTTAGTGTTCACGTTAACTATGAGATCAATGAATTACATGGCTGATAACAACAATAATAAAAATGCTACTTAAAGTATTCGAAAATAGCGGAAAACAACCAATTAGAATAACGAAGACCATAAAACTAGTGCGTTGTAAAAAGTAAAAGTGAGTTGATCACGTGTCTTAGCCTCAGTTAATTTGACTCATATCTTTGCATTGAATCCAAGGCAAATGGAGAAGACAATCTTGAGGCAGCAGTAAGGTCGCTAATGATGAGATTATTTCCTTCTGATGTTTTCATGTCTCATCTAGAGGTTACAGTCAAGACTATAGGTGAAAAATATGAAAAAGGAGAAATATGACTTGAATGGAGGAACTTACAGAATAACTAAGAACATCAAGAAAAACACAATGGTGCTAGTAGGAGTAGCAATTCTGGAGGGTTATTTTACGGCTCCTGTAGACATATTAGTGTGGGTCACAATTTTCTTTTTGTGAAACTTCTGTTCAAGGGTACCGAAAATGATGATCCAGGGCCCATTCGATTCGGAGTAACCTCCAGCAACTTTTTGAATAATTTTAAAAGAAACTCAAAAAAAAATTCAAAAGTTATAAACAAGTTAGTAAAAAAAGGAGGATTTGGTTTTTTGCAAATATCTCAAAAATATTCAAGATATCCGAAATTTGACAAAAGATCCTTAAAAAGGAAGAAATTTACTAAAAAAAGTCTCACTTCCCGGAACTCATCACCAATATTTATAATTTTGATTTAGAGGCGAAAAAAACCTGAAACCGGGCGATTCGCGTCCCTCACACTCTGACCGATGCGGACCTTTGAAAAACAAAAATTATTTTAACCTATCAAATATCATTATCAAGAAAAAAATATTCACATACTTTCTAGATGCTTGAATAAACAAAAATCCATGGAAAAAAATGTTTTCCATGATTGTTTTATTGGATATACTTCAGTTGATTAACTAATTTTTACAAGTTTTGAATTTACATAAACACCCTGATAATTTTTTAACTAAAAACCTTAAATGTTGAACACTTCTTGGAGCTTTTTTGGAAGCCTTCAAAAACGATTCTCGTTCGAAAAATAAAAAAAAATTGTTCCACTTTATTAATAATCAAAGACGTTGAAAAGCAAAAATTCAATTGAAGCAATGACTGTGTTTTTTTAACATTAAAATTTATTCGCATTCTTATTATTTAAAGTTACATAAAAATAATTTTTCATAATTCATAGCTCTATTTGTTTGAAAAATGTTTATGTTGGGGGGATTTTTATCAGCGATGAATATTATGATTTTCAAAAACAAAATCGTTTCTTAAACAAATGTGCTTTATTGCTTAAAAAAGTATTTGTTGATTAACAATATTTTTTGCTACTAAATACGAATACTGAGAAACGATTTGTTTTAAATCATAATTTCTATTTTTCTTTGATATTCTGAAAATTTTTTTTTATTTATATTATCTTTATTTATTCAATGAACAATTTATTCTAAACGAATTAATTTTTAAATATATAATTTAAACACTACCAAATAAACAGTAACAACCATGTGTCACTTTTTGTGTAAAATTTTTTTTCTCTATTTTTGACAATTTTTTTAATGTTTTTCTTCACCCTATAATATATAAACCATACTCAATATTTAAGTGGAAGAGAAAACACTCAGTTCAATAATAAATATAGACTTAAAATTCTAAAAATATATTGATTAAATTTTACAACGAGTTTATCCCTAGAACTTCATTCTGTTATCTATTTATTTGTGACTGATATTTGAATAAGAATACCTAAAATAGTTTTACATAAATTCGAAAAAATAGCGTTGCTTACGAATATATTGTTGGAACTCTGTTTTAACCTTTTTCATAAAATTATACTGGTAATAGCGGAGAAACAATAGTTCTTATTCAGAAAAATTAAATATCACACTAATGTCAATGAGTTGGAGTTGAAAGCAATTGTTTTGACTCCTGAAAGTTTCAATAATAATTAAAGAGTACCGAACATTTCGCAGTACTATTAAATGACTCTCAGTGAGAATTTCTCACAGGCTTCTTACCGAAGGAAGTTCAAGTAATAACTATATAACGAATTCTTACATGAACGACAGACATTAAACCACTCAAACAAGAATAACTCTCAATGGAGTATTTACCTGATTGATTGCAGTCGTGCAAAAACTATACATTTCGTTCAGTAGCATTGAATACATTCGAAGCAAAACACTGATTAGATACTTAAAAGATAATGGAAAGTTAGAATTAACAAACATTTTTTATTGTCGGCTTCTCTGATGCGTTTGAGATAAGAAAATGTCTTTCGTTTGAATTTACGCTTTTCTCAATTGTTATTTTCTCCTACTTGAAGTATCACCAAAGTATTAGTACGGAATGTAGCGTTGCATTAATTCTAGGAATTTCATACCGAATTAATTTCTTTTTTAGCATATATTCAATGATCTGGAAAATGAGTCAACACGCCATTGGTGGTCACTGCAGGTGAAACATGCAACAAATATGCTTCAAATATATTCATACCGTACCGAAATCCATGAGTTGATTTTTATTCTTAGTTAAAAATAATTTTTTGAGCGTTTAGAGTAAAATTTCTTTTGTTGATTTTTGTCTTTGACTTTAATGTCCCCCCCTTTTATTTTTTAAACTCAAAAACTAGAAATTTGGTATAATGAAATTAATACGTGAATACTTCATTTTAAAGTGAAATTGACAGATAAACTTTCAAGATGGCGACTGGGCGCCATCTGGGAAAAAATTAAATGGAAAGGGGGGTCTTGTGGCACATCATTTTGAAGCTGCGGAAGAATACTTTACAACCCTAGAATATCTTCACCTTTTACAAAATGGCGAAACATTTAATAATTTCCTGAAGACAAACACATCAATATTGATATTTCTAGAAATATTCTTTTTTATCTGACGTATGACAATTCCAACAACACGATAAAGTTTGTTAAGTCCATTCCGGAAGAACAGCAAGTGAATGTAATTGGTGAGATGGTAGTAAATCTTGAATAGTCTACTTATTCCGTCGCGAATGTTTGTGATGTCTTTCCTTCTACAGTGCGGAGACTTTTGAAGAGGAATCCTTTCAATTAACTGAAGATGACCCTGATCAAAGAACGGAACTCTGCGAAATCATGACGGAAACCATTGCAAGCATCCTACCTATCTCCACATTACTTAATTTAGTGACGAATGTACATTTTTTCAAACGGCAATATTCACAGACAAAATTGCGGTTACTGGAGTGACACCAACCCTCACGTTTTTCGGAAAACATGTACCCAATATCCAGAAAAAATTAACGTTTGGGCAGGAATATTGGGAAATCATATTGTAGGACCTCTATTTATTGATCGAAATTTAACAGGGGAACTGTATTTGAATATGCTGGAAACTACTGTTGACCCTCTCACCCCTGAAATCGTCGAAGCGAATGCTAATGAATTCTATATGGATATTGTATTCCAACAATATGAAGCACCAGGACATTAAGACAAGTAAAAAACTATTTGGATACTACTTTTCCCAATCGTTGGATTGGCCGTCAAGGTCCTACAGAATGGCCAGCCCGCTCGCCAGATTTGACACCTCTGGACTTTTATAAGAGGCTTTTTGAAGCAAAAAGCGTATGAAACTGATCCTACTTCAATACTGGATATACGGCAGAGAATAATAAATATTTGTAGAGATATTGACGTTACTGTGTTCAAAAATGTTCGGCATGAAATATCGGATAGGCTGTTTATATGACAAGAAGTTCAAGGCAATAATTTCGAGCATCTTCTGAACTGACACTAAGCTTATTACCTCATATTATGTATTTCAATGTCAATGTATTCAGGCAATTATTAAAAGTTCCGCCATTTTGTAGTAGTTGATGATATTGACATTATATTCTAGGGTTGTGAATCATTTGTCAGGAGCTTTAAAAAGATGTGTCACAAGACCCATCCATTTTTTTTTCAAGATGGCGCCCGGTCGCCATCCTTAATTTCAATTTTTTGTATTGACCCATTCAAAAAATAAAAGATGGATGGGACATTAAAGAAAAGCACTGTATATCACGGCACGGTAGAATAAATATTTATTGAGATATAGACCTACAAAAACCCGTTAGATCAACATGGACAAAATTTTTGAAACCGATCAATAATGCAGCTGAAGACACTCGTCAGTTTCATCGGAAGCAAGAGCATTAATTAGCTTCATTAACTGAGAGTGTAATTTTTTATTTTTTTTGCAATAAAAATATCTCCTATTTCAATCACTATTATATCAATATGCCATTAATTCCACATTATATTGTAAATAAGGAGCTTTAAGAAAAGAGGATTTTTTAAAGAGCATGTTCTTTATCTTCAATATAATACTAATATAATACTGATTGAAATAATAACGAATATATTGAATGATGTGAAGATCGTCAGTTCATTTAAAAATAACTGCAAGACTCAGAGACACTGAGTATAATTCCGTATAATTTCCTTTCTGCTATACAACGTATTACTATTTTTCAGTCAAATAGTAGTGTTCAAAAGGGACAATGAAACACTGATTTTACTTGCATTACAAGAACGAATGAATCATGGTATTTCTCGTAGTGAGGTGAAACATAAAATTCACTACACATTAAATATGTAAAATCATGAATTCAACATAGGCGTAGACAAAGAATTTTCAATAGGTAATAAATGGTTTCAAAACACTACACAAACATAATTGAATACCGATCACAAGAATTTTGATACAGCATGTTTTATTTAACAACTTCCACACATTGCCACTTCAACTCCTGCGCCACTGTAGTAGCTAACGTTTGGAGTTATCAAGTATTTGGAGTAATCTATCACTGGTATGATTTTCAGTCGTTATGAAATGAATTCAAATTCATCTTCCGGCTTATATGTTCAAACTCCTAGAAATCACATAACTGTTTGTATGACCTCTTCAACATTTTCAGTCGTTACTGTACTATAAAAATGCAAAAAATTACAAATATTTTTCACTGAAAAAAATCAAATTGGTTTTTTGCGAATTTTTTTATATTGCAGACAGTTTCTGTTTTGTATTAACTTCTTTACGCGTGCTTGGCTTGAAGAGTAAGTTGATGAACACGTGACGAGAACCTTACGAAAAGTGTGATCTGGCGAGGCAAACGAAAGTTAAGCTCCGCTGTATAGTTTCTCAAAAATGATTCTTTGAGATTTCTTTGATGGAGTGATCCCTGGTAGTAAATGGATATTAGAAAACATTGAGGATCTGAGTAATGAAGTGATTAACTTTGGTCTTTAGTGTGAAGACTAATGAAAATTCCCATATACTAGTAGTGGAAATTTCCAATCATTATGGCAAAATTGGTTGGAGAACTGTAACGTATTTCATTGTCAAGTTCATTCAACTCACATAGCGTTTATGTGGCAACAATTCTCAATACAATGATTAGAAATTTTAACACCGTTCACCGAGATCATTTAAAATTTCAACAAGCGTTACACCGTTTTTTCCCAAGGTTGAATATATCCTCACGCAAATTATTGTGTTGTTGAAGACAAAACGCCAATAAAAATAGTCGTAACTTCAATGTTTCATTTTATTGTATTCAGAGAAAGTCATAAAATCGCTATAAAGGTAGACATTCGATAACATTGAATCCCATGAACTCCTGTGTCCATTGAAATAATAGCATCACGATTCCTAATTACATTTTCTGCCATTTTATGGTACGATGCGTTCTTCGAAGAGAACAAGATTATTAGGCTGTTCCAATGAAAATAATTTGAAACTTGATGCGACACAAGTTAGAAAGTAATAATTAAGAATTCATTGCAAATGAATCCCGATTTGAAACCAATTTTACTATCTACCAGCCGACCTAACAATTCCCGACCCAATATTAGCTTACCGCCAAATGAATAACATGCTTCAAGTATTATCATATTATTTGTCACGAATTATGTGCATTGATTCAGTAATATTTCCATGATTTCTATATCTTGTTTGTCTATAGACCATATTATTTAGGTCATTTCTCAAACTACACCGAAAACGATATGATCTTCACAAACTTATTTTTTAAATATCACGACCTTACCTTTTTGTATTTGCAATGCCAGGAAAATATAATAAACAATTATGGGGATGTCATTTGAAAAACAAAATTGTGGGTAGTTTCTTAGAAACTACAATGGTTACAACGATTCAAAAAAACGCAGTTGTTCAATTTTTCCAGCTTAACAAATAACGGAAATATCACTTTTTATACGTCAATTCCTTTGAGGCAAATTCAAGTACAATTAACGACTTAGACCACTAACAGATTTTTCTGAACATGTATTGAGAGAAGTCCAAATGTCTTATATTAGTATAAATGAAAGCTATAACTTACCATTATCAAAAACGGTAGCTTTCACGTTGCCCACGGAAGTTCCTCTCCTGACATTTTCACTAACAGAGTAGGTGTATCTAGAATGTTCGAAAATAGGTGGTCTCTGAGCGGAATCTATCACACTGATGAAAACCTCAGCATCCTTCAGAGACTTCAAGTTACCTCCGTCGACAGCGCTTATATTCAGTCTCTGATAAGGTTGTATTCTAGCCGAAAGCAAATTAGGCCTGCTGAGAAAAATCTCCCCCGTTGCCCGTTCTATCCTGAAGAGCCCTGCTTCGTTTCCTGCTACGATTTTGTAGGTCACGGTACCGAATTTTCCAGAATCGGCATCGGTGGCCGCAACGACGACTATCGGAGTTGTGGCTGAGGATGACGAACCCCTTTCGCGGAGCGAAACGTAGTATTCAGGTGGGTAGAAAATGGGGCGGTTGTCGTTGACATCGGTGATTTGGATTTTGAGCATGGCTGTGGTACTTAGCCCCCCTGTAAAAAACAATGCTAAGTTATGGATATTTTTCTGAGTGTATAGCACACATTTTTCACACAAATAATTAATTCGTGACGTAGAAATTTGAATTCCATCATCATGATCATTCCGTTTGATTAATAACTGGAAATAATTCAAATCATCACTAAAAAAATGGCTATTGTTTCAAAAGTTTGCAGTAATGAATTATTTTTATCATGGCTCCACAATAAAGACTGTAGCGTTACACACCTACTTTTACATTTTTATTTTCAAAAAACTCTGACTCACAATATGATATTGAAATGTATCTTGTATCTGTATTAAAAATATAGGAATGGCCTGGTGTTTAATACCAAAAATATTTGGCCTTAAAAAAAGGAAATTTTGATAAGTATATCATATAAATAGAAAACACTTTTTGGAAAAAGATCTAAAACAATAATACTTTTTTAAATGTTAGGAAGAAAGGAATACGACATAATTGGTTATATCTCATAAAAAGTAATGAATCGGAAAATGGAACATAGAAATACGCCAAACTAAAATGAACAAAGCCATGCAGATTGATTATTCTGAATAAATCCTTTAAAAATGCCATAATCTGTATAGTCATAATTTTTTATAAAAACTTCAATATTCAATGATCAATGTTAAAGTGGACTTAATACGAACTGTTAGACCAAGATAACTATTTTGAAAAAAAATTAATTGGTGAACTCGCCAACATAAAATGGTGGTGAGGAAGTAATTGGTGAATCCGCTAATACTTATTTTACCTAAAAGCCATTCTAAATCACAATGAAACACATGTCATCCAAAATAATTTAATATTTATTGTTATTTACTTGAAACTCTGACAAAATATTTAAATATTATAAATGGAGGCAATTCATTTCATCTATCACCTTAACATATATTTACATAATAAAAATCGATAAAATCAATCTGAAAATTTCATGCAACACACATATATGCGAACAATTCATGCCGATTGTTCCGGATAACATAAATAAAATCACTCCCCACACATAATGATATTCGAAATGTGGGATAAATGTATTTATGGTCGAATCAAATTACATTTCCATGTTTTCGAATCAGAAACAAAACTAGTTTCCAAAAATTCATTTTTATTCATTTATGATAATGTTTCTATTTCAATAGGAATGTTCGGCGAATAGGAATTTATAACATTCACAATCAGATCCGGCTGCAGTGACTATAAATACAGAGTCCCAAAAAAAGGATATTGGAGAGAAATTGATTTTGTAAACAAGTGCGTTATTTCAGTGACACAAAAATTGAGAAAGAGACGAGCGGTTAGCACTCGAGTTGGCATCATCGAAAATCCTAATAAACCCTCCGAAGATTTTTTGGCCGTGGTCTACAGGTATTTATGCCTAACATTTCGTCTACTACTGCGGTATACATTATAGAAGGCAATGAGGTAACGTTGGTGCTCGATTTGGTACTCAAGTTGATGTTGTCGAGTTATAAAAATCTAACAAACACGCTTTTGAAGAACATCGCACTAAAAAGTTAAAAATATTTTTTTCTTAAATAAGCTTATGACAATAATAAACGAAAAATACTAGTATTATTGTGAAAAAAGGGTGGGCGCCTTGTGCGATATTTTTTGTATATCAAGCGCCCGTCGCTTTTATCATAATACTAGTATTTTTCGTTCGTTATTGTATTGATCTTATTAAAAAACAATAACTTTTAGTTCGATGTTCTTTAAAAGCGTGTTTTTTAGTATTTTTTAAACTATATTTTTTAAAGATAAATTGTCCAAATTCTTTGAGGTGGAATGTAAATCTTCATAATTGAGTATCAATGTATTCCCCGTAGGTTGGGCTAGCTATCGGGCGCGTCCAACAGGTGGCGGATAGGGGAACGGCCAGGGGACTGGGAGCCCTGTCCGGGAAGCCAATGCGCCTTACGGACGGGGTCGCCGGACTTCTGGTCAGTGGTAGAAATACGTAGGGTGAGGAGAACCAAAACTCCCCAAAAGCCTTGGGTAGGACCAGCCTACCCAAGCTAAGGTGTAAGGAATCGTGCCGACAGCTGAATGACTCCCGGGTGATATGCGGTTACGAACGATCCTCTTGGGGAACCGGGCGAAACCTCATTGTAATCAGCCTTCTTCTGGTAATGCGGGGCTCTGCCACAGTGACCAACAAAACAGATACCTACAGAAAAAAATAAAAATCAATCCCGAGGCTTGACAGAAATGCTCACCTCAATCTATGGCGGTAGCTGGGGATGAACAGAAACGTCCAGCCCAATCTACCGCTTTAACATATCAGGACATATCAGTTCATCTCATGATGTAATACTAAGGCCATGGCGTAAGCGCATTTGCGGCGCCGAGGCCAAAAGGAGAAAGAGAGCTACAGAGGCAGGAGTGGCAGCAACTATAAGAGCACCTTCCTCGTCCCCCACTCCAACAGCAAGGGCACTTCCTGCGGCGGGCGACAAGTGCTCCGTCTTGAATAAAAGCAAAGAACCGGCTGCCCCTGCAGGAAAGCACCCTTACTTGAGCACCTTCACGGAGGGAATCCCAGGAAGGTTTAAGAAGCCGCGCTGTATCTTCCAAAACCTTCACGAAGGCCGCCGTAAGACTCCTCTAGGTTGCTAAAGAGAATCTGTGTTCGGCGAATCTTGCCCTTCACCTGCCGATATGAAGGAGATAGATATCTGCTGTCCAACTTCCTGGAAAGGACAGAATGGACGATGACCTAGGAGGACATCTCCTCGGAAGGATGTACAATGGGTCACATGTGGCCTAAGTGCGGGGGTTTACACTCACCCTCCCTACTCTACAGATACAGATCAATGTATTCAAAGGTAAAATTAGAATTCCTGGCGTAGAATAAATCCAAAAATACCAGTCTAAATTCACGAATCCTCAAACCGGCCCTGTATAAAGCTGGTGAGTAGATAAATAATCTACGGTTTCTTAATATCACATATAAATCACGGTGCCGTGCCGTGCGCGGATTTTAGTAACAGAAAAGTTTGTTGAGGTGAAATATATCCGTTCTCTGGTTTACCGTAATAGTACAAGAGATCTGCGCCGAGTTCACGGAGTTTGGAATGTTTCTTTTCCCTTCTCAACCTCCAACTTGGCGAAAGAGAGAATTCACTTCGGTGTCGCTAACGTTACTCCTGTACTTTTTGCGACAAGTTATCAATTTCAATTAGAGCTCATTTCAATTTTCCTCTAGATGATTCAGACATCCCACCAATTCTTAAATTTGGGACTCGAAAATAACAAGTACACATGAAGATAAAACGTACTAAAAGCAATCATACTCGTGAAAATAATCTCAAGTCGATAATTCACAGAAATAACTAATAAATTCGAATATCATACTTAAGACTTCAAACCATTTCAATAAGCAAGTGAAATACAAACTCTCAACTGTCTCCTGGAGGTCACATGCGAATACTTTTTAAATTATAAATGGAGTGACCCGTTGTACTTGATAAAAATTCATAACACTTTCCATAATAATGATTCAACAATTTTCTTCAATTTAATTATAGATGCGTTTCGCAAACACCTTAGCTTCATCAGTACTAATACATCGGTAGTATTACTACCGATGAAGTTACCGTAGATAGTAAATATTTTATGGGCAAAAAATAACTCCCTTATACACTGTTTGATTATATCATTTGCAAAATATTTTCCGAAGACAACAAATTTAGAAAGGTAGAAAAGATGAAAGTTCAGATATACAACCAGATATGTGTTCAGATTCAGTGAAATCTCTTACACATTTCAACTTGAAAATGGCTAACAGTAATCCTGCTCTGCTTGGCAACACTAGGTTAGACTGTCATTTCTTTTTGATGTTGTATTACTGTGTTGTTACTATGCTTGTTTGTGATAGTGTTTCGGTTTGAAGTTATTGGAAGATCATTATGACTGAGGACGCTAACCTGGTTAGCGAAACGCGCGTCAAGAGACCGTAATTTTTGTTCTGGTGTTGGGAAAGTGTTTTCAATAAATTAATTTCACGCCAGAAGTTCCTGTACGAACTATCAACATGTGTAGTAAAAAACGAACTCTACAGCAACTTAAAAGTTCAAGATTTGAGTAGGCCAATTTTTGGATAATAACAAAAATTATGCTAAAACACAATATTACTTTAATGAATATATTTTACAGAAGGAAATAATAAATATTGAATTTACCTTATTAAGAAACGATTTGGGTTAATTCTGTAATTGAAAGACAAAAGACACTGAATGAATTGATAATGCACATTGTTTAAGTTGATTTCAATTTAATGCACTTCAACTTCATAGTTTACAAAAAATTACATACAAAAAATCACTTCACTAGAGTAAGAAAAAAACTATAAAATATGAAAATAGATAGTTCATATATGTAAGTAGGTACAGCTTTTTATGTATTTGCATTGTAGAAAATCTGTTTAAAAAAATATGTTTTTTCGTTAACCACCCCTACGAACGACAACCATAGGAAGTCGAAACTTGAGCGAGTTAACGACCAACGAGGTCTTACCTTTTAATGTGTGATTCCTAACACGGGTTGAACGAAAGCAAGTGAAAATCGATCGTTCAGCCTGGGACTTGAACCACTGACCAACACGGCGGTCAATTTGAGTGAGTGAACAAAGCACCCATGTCGAATCGACCGACTACCGCCCGACTGGAAACAGAGGCACTCAAACAATATTTAAGTTGTACTTTTTCCATCACTCTGTTTCTGAATTGTTCATATAAAAAGGTTTGGAATAAGCATCGGAATCGATTCGGTCTGTATTTTTATTAATATAACTATTTTGAGGAGCTTCTTCCTGGACTGAGCTTTCTGTCGATCCCGCAGATGGCGTCTAACTATATGGAACAATCTTTGTACTATACTCTTTCGTGAATATATTTCAAAAATGTATATTGCAGGTCAGCTTGTTATTACCTCTGGTGATATGTCATCATCAACTCTCGATCATGCGAAGATGATTGTTGAAACATACCGTTTAGGTATGAACAAGTTTAAGTTCAGAAACACCTACCTCATCTATTTATGGGGTTGGAAATGCCAGTGTAAAGACATAAGTATTTATGAGGTGCAAACAAAACAAAAGAGATACGGAATCACGATGTCATTCGTTACAATCGATACTCACGAGAACGTGAATCCCTATGTAACAGCGCCAACCGTTGTTTATTTCTTGCATATACGAGGTGATCTGGAATCAATGAGTTCTCACTTAGGTACGTGTTCGCTTATTGCACAATTGCATTCTCACTTTGCTGATACCATGTATGAAGTTGTTGATTACTTTCAATCAATGTCAGAGAATGACATATGACAACTGTGTTTTACATCATTGTGAATATAACATCTTCGAGACAACTGACGCTTTCCAGTTACGGTAATGTGTGGCTATACCATGATGAATTCCTTATATCTAGCTATTCGTAGAACTTTTGTACCCTCAACTAACCAAAGAATCCGATCCTGAAACTGAATAGACAACCAACTATAACTAGAACGACACTTACTGTCTTTCCTGCAACATCGAATCACGAGCGGGAGTTTCTCAGTTCTCCAACTCTAGATTATTTCAACCAACCTATGAGGTTACGTGGTGCAGCCAGGAAACTAGTTGCTTTCTGGAGTCACCTCATCAACAGCATATTGGTATATTATGAATCTGAGGTAGAATCTGCATCACAAGAGGAAAGAAATTTCACATGAACTAGAGGCAAAAAAACCAAGCATGGTTGAATCTAATGTACAGCTTTTTGCTAACTTACAGAAGGCCTCATATGATAATATTGCTACGGTAACTAAGGGGGGAGTCTCGCACCTTCAACATTTGACAATCTCAGAATCTACCTATCGAAAGAAATCTCTTCAATATGTTATTACGGCTGGCTGGCGCAAAGAATATTCCAGAAGCTCATAAGGTCCACAGGTACAATTCCATAGCTGTACTTTCAGGTCATCTGATGTGGCATTGAAAAATACATATAACCCTCAACTTTTATCCTTCTATTAACCACTATTTTTTAATAGCCATTTTAGTAATGTTTAACCCTGATCATAGATCAGTTATTCCCGTTAGGCGTCTACCGGTGTCACTCCTCACTCAGTAAACAGCACGGAGTAAGGATGAGAACGAAGACAGTCTCCTGTCTCTCTCACATAATAAGCATTTTCTTACTCCCTACACAGTTTTCGGCCAGTATTATCGTATATACATCGAGTGTCGATAGTAAATACAGAATTATCCAAGAGTTTTTGAACCACACCACATAATTTACAACTGAAGGTTACATCGCTCCGTTATTTGAATCCACATCTGTGCAACGGCACGCAATAGGTCAATAGACTATTTATGAGTCCCAAGGCCAAACAATTTCCGTTTGTGGCTTGGATTTGAGCATGGACTAACGAAAAATATTGTACAAACTAGCATTAAAAGATATTGGTATATAAATTATTTCTGGTAGAAATAATTTATGATAGAAATAATGTATGGACCAAAACAACCGTTTGCTGGGTCAGCTAGTATCAATATCAATGTATTCAGAGTGTTTTCTTTAGATGGAATTGAAAACTTTTTATATACATTGGAGCTTTTCCAAAGAAATGAGCGACGACGAAACGAAACATAACTTATCTAGCCTGTTTATTTTTTGAAGACGGCATAATGATGTGTGTTCTAGAGTTAATTCGAATCTAAATAGCAATAAAAAGCACCATCCATCAATGATAATCCCAAAAAAAAAACAAAAAGGTATTGGGTCCCAATCAAACACATGAATCGGTAGGAGAATGCTAAACAATAGGAAAATCTTGAGTGAACTCGTACACAAAAAATATTGGAATAACTCTTTCTGGAGGGTTCCTGAATCTAGATACTTTCTATTTAAAGAAAGAAAGAGTACGTAACTCAATTCGTAAAAGACGAAAACATGAAATGATTTAAAAAATATCAGAAAGACCAAACCTTAAAAAGGTTTGGTCTTGAAAATGTTTGGTCTTAAAAAGGTTTGGTCTTGCTCCAATTGGAAACCGATTTGGAAGTCCAAAATATGTATGGAAATCAATTAAAATTTTCTAAAAAGGAAGAAAACAGATTCTAAAAAATAATCAGTTTTTACTTTTCAATCACTACCGATAGAAAAACAATCTCAAATTTTCTAGAAGCTGAAAAATGGATGGAGGTTTGACTCTTCACTAACACAACGGATCTAACATTTCTTAATCATTAAACGTACGACAAGGTTTCTGAATCTAGTTACTTTCTAGATAAAAAGAGAAATAACTCGCATCTTCGTGCAACGTTTTGAGCGATTTCTCAAATCTACCATGTGCCATATTTTGAGAGATTACTCGAATCTGGAAATGAAACAAATTATAACCAGGCATAGGGTTACCAGACAATTATGATAAAAATGAAAGAAACCAAGAAAAAAACCGCATGTCGCGTATGTGCCTCGGTGTATTTGCAACTTCTGTCGTTCGATATTAGTGGAGACTGATGAAAATGTACTTCTGAACGTTGTCAGATTACTCGCAATGCAAAACAAAAGAAAACTAATATTGTCATTGTCAGTCAATCCTACATTTTTTACGATGGAGAAGTAGATAGCCAAAAAGCTTCTTTCCCAAAACACCATAAACTATACTAAGAAGATAATAAATACACTCATAACGAAACGTACAAAACAAACCGAAACAATTCTTCAGAGGAATGATATATCTATTGATACGTATCTCAATTTCCATTAATATCAATGAAATACTGTTGAAAGAAGTTTCATTAAAATAGTGTAAGATAGGCCAAAACTCATATTTCAGATATATCACAAAATATTTCAGATTTTTTTTCGTAAAAAGTTCTTCGAGGAAATGTGTAAACATTTTTAAATAAGACAATTAAAAAAATTGGAAACAAAACCAAAAAGCAGCAGCCATCAACTACTTTTTTTAATTTGACATCACACTTTTCTGGACTTTCTGTTCGAACCGATTAAAAACTCAAAATAATATAACATTGACTCCTAGAAAATTAATAAAAATTGTATTTGATCTGTCTAGTTCTAGTTAAACATTTATTGCTCGTACGGGTAGACTAACTAATACGAATACGGAAATCCAAACACAAAATAACATCAAAATTCAGAAACATCTGAATTAGTTAAATATATTTCAACAAGAGGTTGTGCAAATATGTAACAATACTGAATTTTGAACGAAAAGAGAATGAAACTTTCAAAAAAATATGTTAAACTGTTAAAAGTTTACATAAAATAGAATTTTTAAAGTCTAAGATATTGAAGTAATATTTTTGAAGAAAAATAAGTGCAATTTTCAAAGTTTTGGAAGTTCTGAGCAAGGAACCAGACAATAATAATTTTAATGTTCACTCACCTCTATCCGTTGCTATAACAGGAAATTCGTATACATTCCTGGTCTCGTAATCTAGCGGCGAACTAATACAAATTTCCCCTGTATCAGAACGAACTTTGAACTCTTTCACCTTCCCAGATCCGTCACCGAGAGTGTAGTTAACAACAGCGTTGACTCCACAGTCTGGATCTGTTGCAGAGACCTGCAATAGAAAGCAATTTGTATACATTGGGTGAGGAAATCTCTTATTAGTAGTAATCGATCTTATCAAATTATTCCATACAAAACCCTATCAAAGATTTTATGAGAACGAAGCTACCGATAGTACCGATTACACTTCAGTATTGGGAATGAATGAAGTTTTAGTTCAACCCTTGAAAATTTTGAAGGAATCCGGAAAGATCACTTCTCCCAAATATCAAAACTGCAACACTCTTCTCGAAGGTTAGTAACCAAGTTGGCATATTCAGGAAATGAAGTACTTCACTACTTGCAGTGTTGGTTTTGGATGTATCCTATGCCAGAAGTTCCAGTTCTACTGGACGTCGAAAAATCATTCGAAAGAAACTAACTAGTCACTATCCCAACATATATTATTATAAACAGAGTCAAGCTGTGAAGATCTGTTATTTGGTTAACCAAGGTTTCAACATTGAATAGCATTTACAACAATTTGAGACATATCACAAAAAAAATTGAACGTATACCCCTGCATGGATTATTTTCTCACATGCATGAAAGAAAAATTGTAAAACTGAAACTTCCGGCGTAGAATATATGATAGTATTACATTTCTGGTAATTGGTACTTTTTGGAAACTGAAATGGTATGTTATTTTTCTGAGATAAAAAGTCATCTACCATTTATTAAGGACTTTTATTGCTCCACTATACAGGACAGAGATACCAACCTACCCGGGCGACTATATCTCAAGATTGAGTCTTCACCATTAACTTATGTGTGGTGGGATTGGCTGAACACTTGATAATATCCAAACGACTCTGCAAGCAATTGGCTCTTCCCTAACAAGGTTCAAGTGGAAATTGATCGTCAAAAAAATTATTCTCAATAGGGAGACTTCGTAATATTGACTCTAGTTTATTATTCCTGACCATACTAGCTTGGAAAGTTGTGAAGCTGACGTCTCATTCATAAATTCACAAAATTCTCGGTGACCTCGAAACGAATTGCGGAGTCAATTTCTTTCTTTTGCCATAGGCGTGCGCTCATATAAAAACGAAATTTGAGGTTATTATAGAATATTTTGTGGTAAATTACTCATTTATGACCAAATTAAAAAACTGAAAACAATAATAAAATAACAACGGATAAACTAAACACAATATCAATTTTTGACCGTTTATTATAACTAATCCGATGTGCGTGGGATTGTCGAATCCTTCTACTACAAAACAGAAGGCGTTGGATGAGAATCTCATCCTAAGAGGCGTTGAAGGTCCCCGGCAACTCGGGCGGATCACCTACTGGTTGGTTGTATTATTCTTCTGTGCTTCATCCTCACAAATTTTGTACATTTTGGGACAGACAATTTCTTATATTTGCTGTTGGACAAAACTGTCACGTCAATTGTGAAGTCTACTTCACTACTCAATCAGTTCCTATTCTAAGTGGAATATTTTCCAGACGGTTATTTTTCTTTTTAACTAATTCTTTTCGATCAACTTTGAATGGACAGACTTATTTAAAACTTTGTACACTTATGAAGAATCGGTGACAATACAATAATTATGTCATTACGAGGTCATCGATGACATAAGCAGATCAAGCTTATTCCGTGACATTAAAAAATCGTAATTCATGAATGAAGTGTGTGTATTTTCTATAATGTTATCCAATTTGGTACTGAAGAGCCTTAGGGCGAGTGTCTTAAGGCGAAACATCGGTGTATACCAGTGAGGATGGCAGTGTTCTATGTAAGTGCAATTTGTTATCATTCATTTAAAGTAGAACTCATGTGAATGATATCTGATATTTATTCCACAACGAATGTTTGAAATACAAACTGAGTAGAAAAAAGTATCTTCTGTATCATTCAGTGTTCATATAGAAGTATTTGCTTCGAAAGAATTTTTTTCTTTCGTATAATTCAATGTTTATATGAAAGTAACTTTTTCAGGAGGACTTTCTTTCAATTTGTGTCTGAAAGTTATTTCTTTGCATGATCTACACATCCATGTATAGAGTTACTTCCTTCCTATCTTTGGAAGATTGCCTCATCCTTTTTTTTTGTATCAAGATGGAGTAGTAGAAAGCCAAAAACTTTCTAATAAGTTAATCTCATTATCCTGATCAGAATCGCCAGGATTGAATAATTTCCTCACACAGTCTCTTTGGGAGAGTAAGTGAGACAACCACAATATCTGCGTATATATTTTATATTAAAAAAATACGCTTCACTAGCAAGCCAAACTAAATAGTGGAGAATAAATATTAGTTTTAAAAACCAAAAAAATACGCTTTAATAGCAACACAAACCGAAAAATAAAATATAACTCGAAACTTATTTAAGATTGTATTAGCATCGATGAGTCCTATGGCTTGATGTAAATAATGACTTCTAATAAGTCTGAAATCAGAATAAATCTATTTACAAAGAAATAATTTTGTTGTGCTAAATAAACACTTTTATAAATACTTGGGTTGGAGCTGTTTGCCAGATTCGAGCCATAATAAAAATATATTTTAAAGCTTCCCACGCTTTTTAACAACAAAATTAATTTTTTCTTATTAGATTTATTCCGATGTCAGACTTATTAAGTCATTAGGTACATCAAGCCATAGGACTTATTATCCATGTTGATCACAATCTTAAATTATTCACTAAATCTGTCTGTTCTGTTTAAAATCTGTTTCTCCGTTAATCAGAATTTCGACATAATTTCAATACAAGATCATATCCAAATTATTTTTCATTAATAAATTTCATCACTCTCCGCAACTGCAGTACAACAAATCAATGACTTTCAATTAATATTGGCAGCAGCTTTTTCAATAACATTGCTGTCGTCTTTTTTTTCTGAAACAATGCACACATTCTGTCTCAGATATATACCTCATTACAATTTTTTACATCGACTATCGGAGCTTCAATGATTACAGAAAATAAACTAGTTGCCCTATCCCGGTCTAGGTAATAATTACGGCACTACTCATCTTTCTCGTTTGTTAACGACTTGAGGTCGTCTTCTTCTACTGGGGGAAAGCGATGCAATTTGAGGTGTAACGGGTGTTTTGTTCAAATGTCAAATATAGTAAGTATTCAGTGCATTTCAGTTAAACCAAACCACACTGACCAAATCTTATGATATTGAGACTGTGAAAAAAACGTGGCATACGTCAACTTCCGTTTTCAGTGGGGCACATTTATGCGTAAAAATCCACCCTTTATCAGCCAACCCCTTTTCATAACAACCCAAATGTCGAACAATCAAATGAAAATAGCAGTCGAGTGATACTTAATTTGAAAGGTGTCTTATTTGAAAGGTGTCTTATTTGTAAGGTCTCCAACAAAAAGCAATATCATAAAAAACAAAATACTTTTTGAAATTTGTATTCATTATCGAACAGGAAAGTGATTTTTTATTTCAATCAACTCCAGGGAAAAAAGTCCAGTGTAGTCAAATCGGAGGACTTGGCTGGCCATTTTGTATTACCTTCGCCTCAAATTCACCGACACAAAAAGTAACTGTCACACTGTTCCTATATTACTGTTACCTGAAATTTCTACTCGAATATTTAGTTTTTGAGGATATATGGTGTGAAAATGGCGCACCACATTGGGATCTCAATTACTCTCATTTTGATGATTCACTTGCACTTCAGATAAAAATACATTCATTCTAGAAAGATGTGGTACTAAACAAACCTGGATTACGATTGCCACATTCCAAAATGATTTTACAAAATGCAATTATTCTATAGAAATAATCTTCCTTCAACTCATTAATCATTTCAATTTTGTAGGTGTGAAATTTGTGTCGATGAAGAGTTCTGAAAACATTTGTATGCCTTACTCTTGATGCCTGGGACAACTCAAAGTAGATAGAACTACCTGGTAGGTAATAGATATATTAGGTAGTATATAGAATTATCTACTTTGGATGGTACAGTTATCTTTTTTGATTGATATTTTCTGATGATAGCAAATATATTGACAAAATTTCTTTCTCCTTTTATATTTTTGTATGTCATGATTCAAAAAACATTTACGACAACACTGTTTCCCTGAATTCAAACAATATGTGACATTAAATATGATGACGGGCATTGGAAAACTATTGGGCAGCAAAAAAAAATAAAGAAAAAACACATTCTGACCCATTTTATATGATCATCACCTGTTTATTCCTGTATCTTACCACAAGTCCATCATTGTCAGGTTTGCCAACGAATTGGGGCTTTTTTTCATTTCAAATGCGTATTGCAATTTCTGATGGATTTTGCTTTTGTCAATGTTTCTCTGTTCAAAAAAAGTCTGTTTTTCCGTTAATCAGCTGTAGCCCCCATACGAACGACAACTCTCAGAAGTTGAGAAACTTGTGCGAGCTTAAGACAAATGAGGTCTTACCTCTTAACATGTGATTCCTAACTCGGAACATTTCTATGGGAAACTCAGTGTTTGAGTATTTATTGATATTTGGCTCAGTTGGCAGTTTTGGACAGTATGATGACAACGAAGACAACGATGACAACATGACATTTCTGTCTATATAATATCTTGCAAGGTTTTTTTAATATACAGATTCAGAGATGTTTTTACATCTCTGTAGACAAGTAGACATACACAGACAGTGATGGCAAAGTGCTATTTGTTATATCTTTATTTTTTTCAAAGTGCACTGTGTTCGTAAATCGTTTCAGATTCACAATTTACTGAAAAGTTGGGTTAATTTCGATTCGTTATCACTTTGCCAAGATACTACACTCATATAGTATCCCAGCTTTAATTCATCCATTTATCTACTTTCATAATTCAAATTTGTCAATCCTATATAACCCACATTTCATATAATCCAAAATAGTTTGACAGGGAATCTCTTATTCATCTCTAATCTTGTCCAGAAACTGATTCCGAGAAGAGTTATAGCAACTCACTCTCAAAATGAAATGTTTACATACCTCGATGATAGACTTGATTTGACAAAGAACAAACGCTCTTATAAAATCACTCATGTACAACATTTGTAACAATTACATTAATAATTGTACTACAGATACAATTAGAATAATTGATAACGCACTTGGAACTTCTCTAAATACAAAAGTATTTAGCAGTTTCGTACATATTGAATATGAAACTGTAACTAGAAATTAAATGTTACAGCAGAACATGCAATACGAATATATCAAATTGTAATCTATCTTGTAATTTAAAACATTTTCTGTTTAGACAAAAAACACTTTTTAACTCTCTTAAGACATGAATAAGTTGTGAAAGTTGTGAGCATATCCTATCCTAGACTGATATTCTGTATTCAGATGCTCAACAAACTAAAAGACAGCTAGGTTCTATTATTAAAGAACCGCAAGTTTCTCTACGATGAACTCAATCAGAAGTTAAAAATAATCGTATTGAGTCTCAATCAATAAAATTTCTTCCGATCTCCCCTACACTTCATACGGTGTTGGTATTTTTTTTTTCGACTTGCATATTCCTTTATAATGACGAACCTCCCACCTGAGACTGTAGCTATAATCAGTCATGTCTAAGGAAACACTTCTAAAACTCACTTGGCTAGGACTTTGATATATTATTTGTGTGAACAGCAAGATATTACAAACAACCAGAATTTGTTCTTTCAACGTGTCATGTTCTGAGGACCAACATATTCGGTTTCATGGGATAACACGAAAATTCGTGAATATTTTGCATAGGAAGAAAAAGGTTCGAGTCCGGGTGATTGACCGATTAAGTAACGCCTTTAAATACTTGGTATGTTGTCATCGATTTATTTTTTGGCTTCATTTCTTGTTCAACTTTTATACTCTCGAAAGTTAACAGTGAACGAAGTTGTCAGGTTCAGAAAACACATAAGTCGAGAGAATGTTTAACAAACAGTGTCATCCCCAAAGTATTGCACCTCCACCATATGGGAAACTTATTTATTAAGGGTTTTTCGACAAAAAGTTATTCTTGATGAAAGTTTGTATATTCCTTAAAACTAAACATGCACCAACGAAATGAAGTAAAACACAGGTAATATACGAGAGAGCCTTCAAATATTTGATTTTGAGACCAAAGTAAAGTACACTTATTTTGGAAAATCTCGGAAAATGTTATTTAGAAAAGTTGTTCAACATAAAAAATTCATTTAGATTTGAAGTCATGGCCACCTAAGTGAAGCTTTATTTTTTTACCTATTTTTTTAATAGGGACTACGAAAAAATGGGCTGAAACAATAAATAGACAGCACCTTGTACGACGGTTCATTTAAAAAGCCCGTAATATTACGAATTACACCACTATGGTGCTAACCACTGTAAATTTTCTTGAAAAGTAAAATAATTTTCAAAGTTGTTGGTGCAAAGTAATTTTTATTTTTTCTTAACACCGAAAAGTACTAAAAATTATACAGTATTGTAACCAGAACTCAATATTCAATAATATCAAATCACAAACATTCAAAATAAAATAGGTATTTCGGAACAAACTCATTGATTTTCTGGAGATTTTCTAGTCCAAAATAATTCTCCAAAAAAATCCCATCGAATATCTTATGGATTTCCATACGACCTCTATTGGACGTAAACGTATATTCTATGAATATCAGTGGATTTATGTGACTTGCCTTATGATTCACATTCACCCTCTTAAAGAAAATCGATGCCTGGATTTCCGAAGGTCTTCGAAAAGATACAAAGATTTGTGCTGGAGTTGTGGTTGTTGTGGTTTGTTGATATTTATTAGAAACAGAATGAGAGAAAATGCTGAAAAATGTATTGAAAAAGCTGGGAACTCTGATGAAAATGATATGGCACAACCACAACTACCAGCTTTCAATATTACGAATTTATTTTAATATACTCAAGCTGTACCCAATTCAGCTTCAGTGATTACCCTGTTTATTCATATCCATATTCATTAAAATATGTCACACAGTTAGTCCTACGGTTTTGAAGATTCATGAACATTATTATTATTATTATTAATACAAAAAATGAATGAACGATATGATTACATAATTACACCTGACTTGAACTGATATAAATGAATCAATTTCAGCACTGCAATCTATTTTATTTTTCAATTTATTTTCTCAACCTTCACAATCCCTCCCCCTCTCGAACATTCTGCTTCGGAACATCTATTACACCAAAGCGAAATAACTGTAAAGATACTATTTCACTATTATTGTAGTTTCGCAACTGCGCTTCTTTGGAATTTGCATTAAAAATTCGAAGTAAAACTGAAATTATTCGCGTAAAATATCTGAATTTATTCATCTAGCAGCGTCTGAGAGTAGATGTAGGGCCGTTGAACCATCAGATGGCGCTGATAGACAAAGTAGCGTGGGTCTGCCAATGTCGCATATTGCTAATATCTCTTCTCCTCCGATGGGCCGGTTTCTATTAACATAACGGCATTAAAAGACTCCTGACACATTGATACTGCGCGGAATTCGAAAAGGTATGAGGGGATTCGCGCTTAGAGTTTATAGAGATACATGTAACGATTCATTAGACATCGGTCATCAATATCTAACGCCATAAAACACATACTTTTTCTTCTACACGTCAAAAACTAAACTATACAAACGTTAATTGGTGTTCAAATTCGACAATTTGTTCAATTTGAAACCAATTGAAGACGTATCATTATCGTTTGACAGTTTAATGTTGTTTATTACAAAATTTCTACGATTTTCAATTTTTGTACCCCACAAATAGTTGATTTCACCACTATTAAACTATAGACATTCAATAGTTCCTAAAATAAATCCGTTTCAATTGAAGTAGAAAGTAAAACGTTATAGTAAGTTTCAACCTCAAATCGGGAATGACTGTATCTAATGTTCCGCATATTGAAATATTCCAACTCCATATATTGGAGTTGAAATATCTGAATTGATATCATTGAAGGGGTGTTTTGTTTGTTCGTGATGGATAAACTTAGAAAAATTACTCGAAGGGTCTGGAAATTCTTTCTCATATAGAAATCATAACGACGAATCATGGCTTCATACAGATAATACAAAAATAAATTTCAATTAACCACCGAAGCCTTAATGTTTCAGAGTTTCTCTGTAAACTATATTCGATCTAACTCCCAAAAATCAATTTATTTGGAGAAACGGGGAAGCTCTGAGTTAGAGGCTCGTGATCCCTGGTAAAACAATCTTTTGATATAATAACTTAATCGTTTATGGCCAGCTGTAGAGCAATCGGTAAGAATGGTAGATAAAACAAATTTCAATGCAAGGAAATTTTGTTATTGCTCTATTAGTCCATATGAATCCTGAATTATTTTTCTATCTATCTACACGTTCGAAGCCAGAACGAATCAGGTGCCATCGATAAACTGTGGAACTAGTGAAACTAATGAACCTATTTCAATAATTCTTTCACTGTAAGGGAGCTACATATTCAGATTTACACACGGTTTGTATGCCAAAACGTTATTTCGCTTTCACTCAAAAAATCAGAG
>WOGN01000222.1:0-28809 GCA_015342105.1 Leptinotarsa texana | reverse complement strand
GCAGTAGTTGTGTATTAAGTGAATAAAAGTTGTCTAAGTATTATTAGTGTTGTTGTTTTTAAAAACGAACCCCAAGTAAATATCGTAACAGTATGCATATCTACGTAGGGTGAACATCTGATTAAATTTTTTTGCCATCAGATTAATGTTGTGTTAGCATTCCAAAATGTGTTTCGAATACTTTTATTTCCTAATTTTTCCATTTGAAAATAAAAGATTGTTTTTCGTCGAATGAAAAAAAGTGAAAAGAATAGATTTGATAGGACAGGAATGGGAATTTTATCAGTAATTTTCATTTCAAAAAAGTGAGCACAATGTAACAATATAACTGCCACGATTTTTTTTATTTCAACTTTTCAGTTTCGTAAGGTCAGTCAGTGTAACTCGGGACTAAAAATATTCCTCCTGGTTAATCGAAGATAACCACATGTGGTATATCATCCGGTGAGGAATCGCCATATCAGCCTTATACGGAATGGATTGTTCGGTCGACAGCATCCGGTTTCGTATTTCCCCCATCTAGGTGCTCACGATAGGAATCGCTATATGGTACGGGAAGCAATAGAAATCTACATACACACGGATAGTTTCAACAGAAAAGAAGAAACTACGAACCTCAATCGAATATGGAACCCCATTCTAAGGAGTTCAAAAATAGCAAACAGTATGACGGCACGTAAACACAGGTCCAGTATGACGCCAGGTAGAAACAGGTCCAGTATGACGGCAAGTAGAAACAGGTCAACGAATGACAATTTAACAAATCCAAGTAAATGCATTATCACACCGTACTACCTGAATCAACATAAATAAGATTTACGTAATTTAACTAAGCCAGATATATCAGCACACACCTGAGGAATCAACACAATTACGCGTTCGACAATCTCATGCTAAATCCTTGAAAAGATGGAATGAAAGGATGCAATCTTGCCAGGATCGCCCTGGGCAACCCTGGGAAGAAATATCTGGCGATGACCAGGAAAAATCTACGCTTAACAGTAAGACATCTGACTGGCCACTGTCAACTAAGGAAAAACCCCCATAATATGGGGCTAGTGCACACACCTCTATGCAGGATGTGTAAACAGGAAGATGAGACTGTCAAGCATATCCAACGCGAGTGCCCAGAGTTATCGTCCATAAGAGAGTGTGTGTTCGTCGAGTCTTGGCCTACACCTGCCAATATAAAGGAGGCGTCTCTAAGTGACCTGCGCACCTTCCTGGAAAGGACGGGATGGACGATGACCTAGGAGGTCAAATCCTCGGGAGGATGTACAATGGGTCACATGTGGCCTAAGCGCTGTGGGCTTACACTCCTACTCTAAAGATACAGATACGCAGACATATATCCAGTCGTCGTAAATATTAACTCAGGATGTATAAACATCTGAGGAAGCTACCCAATCGCGCCAGCGAAACGTCAGAAAAAAGTTCCAAAAATCCAGGGCCTTCAAACCCGGAAAATAGTGACACTAAAAACCTGTAGGTTACAAAAGTTATACTATGTTAAATTCTGTAGCAAAATGTCTTTCATGTCATTTTCGAAACATACATAGGTACTACAGAACTGATGACAGATTATTATTTTATGTTTGAAATCGCTTTAGATCAGACTGCCTATTTTACTTCGATCACTTCAGACTTATTGTGTTTCAATTATATGGATAGAGGCCTTTTCGAAAGTTTCAGATGAGATCATCATTGAGTGATTCCCAGGTGCCTTCATCTAAGGGTTTCGTTTACAATTGGTTTTGATTCACTACTAAATAATCTAAAAACAATTCAACATCTTTTTTGTTTTTCCATATAAAGGGCAAGGGCATCAAATTTCATTTATTTTCTTAAGAATGTGAGAACTAAAAGGACAGCCCCAGAAAAGGAGGATCATGTATACATGTTGGTGTTGTACAAAGAAAATTAAAATTGTCCAAAGTAACAACCATGTGAAGCGCAACTGAAAAAATGGTCATAGTCATGTTCAATCGTTTGAAATGTTTCGTTAATAACAATAAAATATTGGGCTGCAGATTTGAAACGAAGTGTCAACGTGACTATCCCACCGGTCGGCCAAATGAGGTGATCACGCCGGGCATGGTGAAGAAAAACCACAAAATAAGCCCAAGAAGGAAAAAATGTATTTGCTAGCAAGCACATCACGTCAGTTCATTTGAGATGCGCGATGAATAATTTTCATTAATTATCTTCAAAAATAAAGAACATCGGAAGCAGGAATAAAATTTTAAGTGATGAAATCAATAAAATCATTTTGTTTCAATCAAGATCAAAATTTCGAATCACTTCTTGAAGAAAATGATACAATGACAACAACGAGAGCTGAAAAATAAGTATAAAGTATTACATATACTTTCACTGCAAAAAAGCTCTAATCCATTTTTTGAAAATACTTGAACCAGCACATGAGTTTTACAAAAATGCTAAAAATTTAAAGCAAATCAACTCGTCCTTGAAAAAAATGATATCAGAATAGCTAAGGCAGAGATAAAAATAATCTAGGGATGATCAAACAAAGGCGAATGAGTGAACTATAAAATAATTACAGACATATTAACATGTGTCATCCATCTTTGGAATAATGTAATGGAAAATCAACTATGAGGTCCAAGATTTTATATTTTAAGACATTTTATAGGGTCTGGCATGATGGTTTACTAATCCAACTGCCTTGGCATAGGTCGTCCAATGGTTTTTCAGCCTTCTACTCGAATATCGATACAAGGTGATACAAGTATCACCTGATGGATCTCTATCTCCTTCCTATCTTTCTCTATCCTTTTATCTCTCGGAGACCTTCACCATCAACGCTGGTGTTTTTCAAATGTAAATTTTTGTCTCTACCTAATTATGTTGTACCTACATCAACAATCAAAAATCCAATATATGTTTGGCTAACAATACACTTTTTTTTCAATTCAACCTTGGCAAATCTTCCGCATCATAACGGAAACCTAGAAGAAATTTCAACTTAAGAGAAGAGTTACCAACTATAATAATTTATTAATAACAAAATTGTGTGGTCAGTTTTCTCAGAATTTCCAGTATTCCCGTCCACTAAAATTTTCAGAGCAAGATTGTTTGGTGACACAAGCACTGAAAAAACAAGTTAGTGCTCTTGCTGTCAAGACTTGACATTAGATATCTCAAATGGTAAACGATGACTGGCACACAATGGGGTAGACTTGGCAAACTCGGGAAATGGCATGATAGCTGCAGTTGCTAATATCAGAGGACTAAACTCAAATATAAACTCAGTGCACCAACATCTGCAAACAAATAGTCCTCATATTCTTGTACTCACAGAAACCAAACCCCGTCAAATTTCTATAATCCCGTAACAATCACGTAACTTTGGAATATATCTTTTTTAACAGAAGCCATCTCTCCTGTCAACGAGGGAAAATGATGGAACCCAAAACCTTGATGTTATGTGGTTCAAAATAATATCACAGAAGATCACTTAATTCATATGATGCGTTTATCGACCACCAAGCGATATACAATATAGGGCACTATTCCCTTCACTTGCAAACATAATTGACTTTCTGCAGATCATTCATCCCATTGCCGAAATTTCCATATTCGGTGACTTCAATGAGCTAGTCTTCTGGAAGTACATCTAACAACCAATCCAGAAATGTACATAGTCACCGTAAGGTCTCCATTGGGATCTTCTGATTACAAACTCATTTCGGTGTTGAGTGAATTACCGCTAAACGTTGGGGAGCAATCTAAGCTGCGCAAAGTTTGGCATTAAAGTTCTCCTGAGTGGGAGGATCTTCAAGACCCTTTCCTAAATTTCCCCTGGCTTCTGAAGTCACAGAAGATATTCTACCATCTATGGTTGCATATATTCCTTTTTCAATGAGACGAACTTCGAACGGCAAACCTTGGTTCAACAAAAGTTGCGAGCAACCTGTCGCCTTCAGAAATCTCGTCTATTGGCAGTGGTGCAAAAATCCCAGTGCCGAAAACCCAACTAAGTTTGTTAATTGTTCGCAACGGCAACAAACTTAGGATAAATGAAAGCAAAGAGCTTCACAATCAGAAAAGTAGGTTAAACTGCTCGCCAATCCCAACGGGTCAAGATCCTTCTGGTCGGTAGCTAACGCTGTTAATCAAAACTTCACAAAATCCACAATTCCACCAACACAAGTGGATGGTTCAATTGCAACAACAGTCATAGAAAAAGCAAATCTACTAGATGACAAATTTGCGTCCCACTCCACAGTCGGCTTACTGGAAAAAGCACCACTCACTATTCCCACACTCGAATCCACAATGCCAGAAATTACTTTTCGACAACGTCTAGTCAGGCGAATTTTAAAACAGCTCAATATTAACCAGGCGTTGTGGTCCTAATGAAGTGCTCTTCATCGTAAGTAAAAAGTGCGCAAATGAACTCGCAGACTTTTGTTTTGCAGACTTTTCAACCTATCTCACAAGAAAGGGGTGTTTCCTTCTTGTTGGAAGAGAAAGCCGTAAACCACCACATCCTTTATTATTTGGAAGGCTTCAACATCTTGAGCGATCTTCAATATGGTTTTAGGAAAAAAATATCAAAAGACGATCTTCTATATTATGTCAACCATATTAGGAATAACGTAATCAAGAAACAGGGAGAGTCAAGAGCTGTTGCGCTAGATATTTCTAAGGCCTTTGACCGTATATGGCATAAGGGTTTGCTGGCCAAACTTCCATGCTATGGCTTATCGGATCATTTATGTGTGTGGTGACCATTCTGGCTAATGTGTATGGCTATCCAGATTCCTGAAAGAATGTTCCCTTCAAGTTGCCGTCGACGGATATCTCTCGAATACTTTTACCATCAACGCTGGTGTTCCCCAGGGATCTATTTTGCCTCCAACTCTTTTTCTATGGTATATCTACGATTTATCGGAAAAAACCAAGAATCCAAAATATTGCTTTGCTGACGACAGAACCCTTGTTTCGTCATTCCATTTGGATTCCAGGACATCTTCATTGGCAGCAGAAGGTTAAATATCTTAGTGAAGATCTAGAAGTAATTTCAAATTGTTGTGAAAGTAACCAGGTTGAATTCAATGCCGCATAAACCCAGGTATCAATTTTCTTCAAAAAGATAAATGTCTCCGGACCGGATATAATAATGTCAGGTCATCAATATGTATTGGCACAATCATGTCGCTGGAATTGCAAGAGCCGCTTCTCAAAAGCTTGGAATACTGTTCCGAACCAGAAATCTGTACACATTTCAGCTTTATAAAGCTCAGATTAGACCTTTGGAGTATTGTTCTCAAGTATGGAGCTCCTCCCATCTGGATTCTATCCAGAAAAGAGCCATTCGCCTGATTGGAGACGCGAACATCACGCGCAACCTTGATAACCTGGAAATCGAAGAAAGGTTGAGATGTGTCTCTCCTCTATAGATATTTTCACGGGAGGTGTTCAAGTAACCTGGCACATTTGATTCCACCAAGCGCGGTACGTATCAGAAATACGCGACGGACTGTAGCTGCTCATCGTTTTGAGGTTCAACTCAGTACACTCCGAACTTCACTATTCAAGAACTCTTTCATTTGGAGAGCTGCGTTTATGTGGAATAAACTTCCCGAGAACGTTTTTCCAAATAGATCCAATCTCCAGCGATTCAAATACAATGTGAATCACTACTTTCGCACAAGCACCGCTTTCAGAGCGCCCGGATTTTCCTGTAGTGCTTGTGTTTTTACTTGTTATTACAGTTTCAACTAGTATTTCAAGGATATATTATTCAACATAAAGTAATATCAGCCCATTTAGAAGTTAATATCATCAGATATTTGTTGCTGTTGTTAGTCCGAAGATAACGGTCTAGTGGTTGAAAAATATCTGTCATTTCAAAGTGTTGAGGAGTGGACCATCGGAGGTAGTTCGTTCCTGACTTTGTAGCACAACTGTCTCCTGCATGAAAGCCATTTTGTAACTTTGAGGGCCGGTAACTTGGTAACGAAGGATTTTAGGAACAAAAGTTATATGCACTACTGGTGATATTTTGACCCCAACTACACATTTTCGAGAAGAAAAGAGAAAGTCCAGGGACACCCCGTATTTTAAATTCAAATAGGTTGATCTGGCAAGAATAATATCGTGAAACTTCCCCAGTAAATGGTAAATTTTCGAAATCAAAAGCAAGTAAAGTGGGAAAATATTCTATTCGTTTTTCTTGAGCGTTCACTTACATACATTATCACTGATATCAAAGCAGCATTGCGACATATTTGCAAAATTATTGACTCTCAAACTATTTCAGTGTAATACAAGATTTCTATAAGTATGACAATAAACATCAAATATTATGGAAAAATGAAGTGGAACTTATTGAATATGTAAACAGGGAAGATTTCATATACACCACTCCGTCCCCCATTAAAATTGAATACTCACATTTTTTTTATATATACCCATGCATAATCTTCGTACCCCAAATTCAAAGGCTGGTAACCAAAAACACTCATGTCCATTTTTACGAAAGAACAAAATTGAAGAAGTCAATCAACAAAACAAGCGGCTGTGACAAACCATAAACAACAAGAGACTGATGAAACTAGAAAATCGAGAGGGACATTCCAAGTAAATTTAGAACAGACCTTTGATAAAGAAAACAAACACATTTGTACTAATTGTTGTTTAATGTCTGAAGCAGGATTGCGATAGGCATAGGCATATTCCAAATGAGGGCTCACAAAATCGGTACTTAGAATGCGTCGAAATTTCACGTCTAGCAACAGCTTCGTATAATCCGATTCCCCGATAAACCGTTGAAAAATTCCACTATTCATAAGTGGCTAGACAAGACAGGTAATTTATTTAATTTCTTAATACTCTACAGATGAGGTGCGTCACATAACATTCAAAGACACAATGGCATGGTTCAACGTATGACTTTTGTTGAAGAATGTATATAGGGAACCCCATTAATCATTTGGTCGACTTTGAATGAAAAAAAATGAAGATTGATAAAACCGGATTCAAGATCAAGACCACCCTTTCAAAAATTGATGTTTGATAATGAATCTATTGAATAAGTAATGCCATGTCACTGTATTTTTATACAGTGTCATCCCCAAAGTATGCACCATTTGGGAAACTTATTTATTAAGGGTTTTTCGACAAAAGTTATTCCTGATAAAAGTTTCTGCGTTCCCTAAAATTGAACATGCACCAACAAAATACAGTAAAACATACGTAATATACGAGGAGCCTTCAAATATTTGATTTTGAAACAGGAATAAAGTACTCTCAATTCGAAAAATCTCGGGAAATGTTATTTGAAAAAGTTGTTCAGCGTTAAAAAATACATCTAGATTTGAAGTCATGGCCATCTAAATGAAGTTTCTTTTTTTACACATTTTTTTAAATAGGGACTACGAAAAAAAATTGCTAAAAAGATAAATAGACAGCATGTTATACACGACGATTTATTTTAAAAGCCTGTTATATTACAAATTACACAACCATGACCAACTATGACCACGGTCATAGTTTTTGGTGCAAATTTTGTACCAAAAACTTTAAAAATTATTTTACTCTTCAAAAAAATTAACCGTGCTTGACACCATAGTCGTATACAGAGTGCTGTATATTTATCGTTTCAGCAATTTTTTTTTCGTAGTCCCCATTTAAAAAAAGGGTAAAAAAAACTTCACTAAGATGGCCATAACTTTGAATCTGGATGTATTTTTTAATACTGAACAACTTGTTAAAATAACATTTCCGAAAATGTTTCAAAATAAGAGTACTTTACTCTTATCACAAAATCAAATATTTGAAAGCTCCTCGTATTATGTTTTACTGTATTTTGTAGGTGCATGTTTAGTTTTAGAGGTGCACAAACTTTTATCAAGAATAACTTTTTGTCGAAAAACCATAAATAAATGATTTTCCTATATGGTGCATACTTTGGGGATGACACTGTATAACGCATATGGAATTTACTTGTTCACAAATTAACTGTCACGCTCTGCGACACCAAATAATTGACTTTTACTTACAGGTATATTTTTGATTTTCAGTCACATTATTAAAATTTCAGATTCAGCAAAAAATATAGCTCAAAAGTTTAAGTAAGAGTGTTACAAATTGTAAATGATTTTATATTAAAAAAAAAATACAAATCCAAAAAAATAAACGAGTTCTGGAATTATCTTTCTCTCCCAAATTCGAAAAAAACACCATCAATATATCTGATTCAGTTTCAAGAAATTTAACTTCAAATTCCTAATTCCGTTGGTCCAATGATGGAAAGAATCATTGCATCGGTGATTGCTAGAAAGAAAACAGCGGTGGCGAACGTATCACCAACAGCTACAACACAATTAGATCAGTGATACGTTCCTCAGTCAAAACCCTTGAGCTTAATGGGTTGAAAAATATTGGCAAACCTGTTTCATGAACAGTGTAATCCAATGTTTATCCAATACGAGATGGCTACTGTAATATTTGAAAAAAGATGAGTACATGAAAGATATAATATTTCTAGTTCGAAGGGTGCTTTATTCAAAGCTTTTGCAGAAGTTATCAAGGAATTGTGGTCAGAAAATTCATGTCTCATTAAAAAGTCAGATTCAGAGTTTTGTCCCTCGACTCATGGGCAATGCACATCAAGACGCCCAGAAGTTCCTTCGTTATCTTTTAGAAGGTTTACATGATGACGTTAATAAAATTATTGAGAAACAAGGAAAAAGCACAAAAGTCATGGCTGATTTATTTGAGAACATATAACTCTAAGATTGTAGATAATTTCGTTGGTCAATTAAAATCCACGACGAAGTGCACACATTGTGGTCACTCATCTGTAACCTTCGATCCTTTCTGGGATTTGTCACTCCCCATACCAGAAAGAACCGGCCAACTGAGTTTATCACAGTGTTTGGATTTTTTCACAAGAGAAGAAATTTTGGATGGACATGAAAAACCGACGTGTTCAAGTTGCAAAGAAAGAAGAAAATGCACAAAGTCTCTATCGAACCATAAGTTTCCCCATATTTTAGTTATTCATTTTAGAGGCAAGTTAAATGTTGCCATCAAATTTCCTCTAGATGGATTAGATATGAACTATAATGCAGCAGATAATATGACTCCTTGTCGCTATAATCTATATGCACTTTCGAATCACAGTGGGTCTACATACAGCGGACATTATACAGCATTCTGCAGACATCCTTATAATCGCACGTGGCATGAATACAATGATTCACAAGTGTCACCAATTTCACCAAAATCGCTTGTTAGTGAAGATGCATACATCCTCTTTCATGAAAAGGAGGAAACGAGTTGGCACCTTTGAACGTTTTGTAAAGTTATTTTTGAACTGTTCATTTTAATGTTAGTAATCTAAGTAAATGTTTAAATATAAATCAATTGGATTTTTTAAAAAACTGAAAAACAATTATAATGGAATAACCAGTTGAGTATTTTTTAAAATAACTTAATGAAAAAACGAGTGACAAATGAGTTATAAATGACACAAATACTGTTGAAGATTATCCCCTCCCCATAGAGAAGAGATAATTTTTCATAGGAAAACATGTAAACACGCTCTCGGTAAATTGAATTTATATTCATATCTCATTCAGACTGGCCGCTCTGAGCGGAGTGGAAAATCATATTTTCCAATTATTTTCTAGTAGTTGTTGCCCGCGTAGAATTTGGTTTGTCACATTAAGTTTCGTGGCAGACCAATTCAAACAAATTTATATTTCTACTTCAAAAATACAGTAACTAAAAAAATATACCAGCTGCACTAAATAATGAATAGCTTCGAGAATCGAATTATGTTACCTATAAAGAAATTCGCAAAACTAACACAACCGTCAACGACGTCTGCCCTCACGCGTCTGCCCGCGTTCGGGTCGCGTTCTCGGTAATCGCGCTTCATTGTTTAGACCGCCTCTCTACCTCCGCGCAGCGTCCCCCGTCGTCTTACAGTAGACGCGATGCATAATGGCTTTCTGCGTTGCGTCAAGTTAATCTTATCGTGATAACTTTTAAACGATTCGTCCAAATTAGTCAGTGTAAAAGTTTATCTATATTACATACTTAAAACGACAATTGTATGCATTTTTATAAGAATTTAACAGGTATTCTAAAATGTGCATTGTGAAAAGAGTATTCAATTTAATTGTATTCATGGCTCAGTATTTTGCATATAGTGGCTACCACATAAGAGGTAGATGTATGCTTTCGCGGAATTTTATTTAGAACTATTTAAGATAAACAATCTTATGGTACATTATCTTCATGTAACTCCAACGGTATAGGCAGCGCAGGAACAAGAATTTTTCCGACTGACTCAATACTTATCGTTATACTATATTATCATATTTTCCGGATTGTGGAAGGTGAAAATACCCACAAAAAATGTTAATAAAAAACTGATTTTTCTCCACAAAAAAATCACTTCCGTTCATTATGACCAAAATTACACAAAACCTTTGTAAATTGTAACCTATATGTTATTCTGATGTATAAGCTGTATTTATGTATTTATGTGAGTTTAGGCGTGAAGGTACATACATACATTTGTCCATCCTCACAAACTTTCACATTTATAATTTCAGTATAGATATTATAGATATAGATTTCAAGTAATCCTTGGGAATTTACTTGCTTCAGAATATGTTCTTATATGTTGAATATAATCACGAAATATAAAACGTATAGTTTGTAACGAAAAACAAAAATAAAAACATGATTCGAAAACTAAAAATGACTGTTCTCCAGCAGAAATTTGTGCTGCAGCGGAGAAATTGATATCTTCCAAAAGTTCAATCAACAAAATAAGAGCAGATTGAAAGTTATGGGTACAAATCCCACTGACGGATGGTAGTTTTTTATTTTCATTTCACGCTTTATACTAGCTTCACCTGTATGTATGTATGTATGAATGATTGTTTGTATGCATGTTTGCTTGTAACTCTCAAGCTCGGGATCTGTATTGACAGAATTATCGGCATTAGTGCTTGATCTATTCGCGGGCAGATGGCGCTGTACGTAACCTGCTTGATATTTCTTGATCTATTCGCGGGCAGATGGCACTGTATGTAACCTCCTTGATATTTCTTGATCTATTCGCTGGCAGATGGAGCTGTACGTAACCTACTTCACATTCCTTGAACTATTCGTGAGCAGATGGCGCTGTACGTAACCTACTTGATATTTCTTGATCTATTCGCGGGCAGATGGCGCTGTACGTAACATCCTTGATAGGTTGTTCAAAAGAAAATCAAAATAATAACGTTAGTTTAAAAAACTAAAAAACGCGCTTCTAAAGAACATCGAACTGAAAAGTTAAAAATAAATATAGTTTGAAAAAAAAATAAAAAACAAGCTTTTAAAGAACATCGAACTAAAAAGTTTAAAATATTTTTTTTTACATAAACGTAAAAAAATAACGATCGAAAAATAATAGTATTATTGTGACAAAAGCGTGGGCGCTTTGTGCCATATTTTCTGTATATCTAGTGCCCAGGCTTTTGTCACAATGATACTAGTATTTTTCGATCGTTATAGTTTTAAGCTTATTTAAAAAAAAATATTTTTCAACTTTTTAGTTCGATGTTCTTTAAAAGCGTGTTTTTTAGTTTTTTTTAATTATATTTATTTTACAATGCAATTTTCAAACTAATTGAAACTAGATAAAATAACAATAATAGAGAATATTTTTCGATGATGTTTTAAGTTTTTGCTTGTTATGGAATTTAATGGTATTACTCACAAAATTAATTTTATTTTGATATGAATCTTATTTTGAGTAAGGCTGACATCTCTTGCTCGTTGAATAACATACTATTTTTCTATTTTTATTGACCTTCTCTGGGTATTTTCAGCTTTGACAATCTGAAAAACAATAAAAATTGTAATGGAGAACTTTATAGAGGTGTAAAACTGGTAATCTTTTTAGTTCAGCCCGATAAGTTAAATGTGTAAATTCAAAGTATATTCCACGAAGAACAGGAAGACGGAGACCAGAGTTTAGCGTCCGAAACGTTGATATAAGTAACGAGCAAAATTATTAAATACGACAAGTTACTGATAAACAAAAAAATTTCTTTGCGAAAAATACTTTAAAATTTACGCAGTAACTCTTCGGGGTGACCTAAAAAGTTTGCAATTTCTACATCTACTTATAAATACTTATCCATTATAATTTCCTCCACAGAAAATAAACTCTTGTTCAATACTACTTTTATTTGTGTTGAAAGTCAGCTATTTTTTCTTGCGATTTACTGGTCAATATTTAATTTATTGATTGCCCTGAAAAGTTGGACAAAAAACCAAGATTTTCAAAGATTGTCTACACTCTTAATAAATAAGTGTTCCACTCATTAATAGAAAATTAAAATGTTTATTCAGAATATTTGAGATATGGGGTCATCAACAAATAAAATTCATAGTTTGATATATTCAGTGATTTCCTGTTAATTCCATAAATATTTGTGCAAATGTAAAGTGTAATAGATACTTATTCTAAATAACATTAGACATGATAATTGAAGGACAATAATTGAAACTTCAAATATGCTGGTATGTAATGTACACTTTTACTTCATCTTATACTTTTTCTTGCAATAATAAGACTGGAATTTCACTTATACCAACCTAAGTGAAATTTTACATAAAAAGCCCCCCTCTCAACTTCTGAAGCGGACAATATATCAAAGTTAGACAAAATGTACTTGACAAAGCCTTATTTTTAGTACTTATTGATAAGAAAGATAATAGTCGTCACCATGAGGGCGCTACGAACTTTTTTCGAATGGAAAGTTATACCTCATTTGTTGGGTATTTGAATTTCCTACCCAATTTTTGGGAACTGAATCAGCCATTTCTGGGTAATGATCAGTTTTATATTAGGTATTTGGAATCTGCAAACAAACGATAAATACCATAATTTCAATAAAAAATAAATACCATAATTTCAATAAAAAATTTATTGAAAACTCACTCCAGTTCATTCCAGTAAATGTTCATCATTCACTTCCCGACAATAATAAAGTCTGCTTACAAAATCCTTTCATACATTATGAAACGTTCCTAGGGTAATTTTGTTGCAAGCACTTCTTTCCTATCCACACATCCTCCCAAAAACATCTAGAGGTGTCATATCACGTATTTCGTAGGCCACATCAGGGAACACATTTGCCCATCTACCGGTTTGGACAAGTGACAAATCCTTCGACAAACCCAAACAATTTTTGAACTGATGTTACGTTTCGGCAAGATAAAGTAGTACTCCCTCATTACAACATGTAGGTTCATAAGTGACTGTATTACAAATGAACAAATCTATGGGTAGTTACACATGGATACTTAAAATAGCGAGCTAGATCATCCAAAACGACGCCCTTAGATTTTTTGTTAGATTTGTGAAATCTAAAGTATACGTTGCACTACCGAAATCTATTTCAGAGCTCTTGGATAGAATGGTAGGTGCTCCTGATGAAATTATGCGAGAAAAATTTTATAATATGAAAAATTATTTCTTTTCTCAACAGTCTTCATTATTCTCAGGAAGTGAATGATGAACAGTTGAGTAGATAAACTAAAGTTTGTTTTGATTACATTTTATCTTGAAATTATATTTGTTTCAGAAATACACATCAGATGAAGTATTACGAAATATCTCTTTCCTTTTGTAATAAAAGCTTTATTTATGTTGAGCTGTTTCAGTATTCATCTCGAATAACTAACAAAAATATTCTAAATTGTATGTAGTTTTATGAGATGAAGAATACTTCTATATTTGCAACATATCTTTCTACAAAAATGCATAGAGAAAAGCATATAATTCTCAAAATCTCGCTCAAAATAGACTAATTGATTTCTACTGGAATACTGTAAGCTACTTTTTCTATTGGGATAAAAAAACTCATAGAAAAGAGTTTTGTGACTATTTGATTGAATGATATCATTTGTATGACACTTTCAATAACAAGCAAAATCTTCATCATTGGTTTTGATATTTCAAACAATTCATGTGGCTTTGTTATTTCTACATTAACCATATGTGGGAACTGGATAGATAATCCATGTATAAGGGATGACATATCGAAATTTGGTATTTTTTGGAAAATATTTTTTTAGGAAGCCTTTCTTAAACATATTTGTGAATAATTCAATTGTACAATGAGTTTCTTTGCTGTCGATTTGTTTACTTATAATTGTTACACTATTTCTGATATATTCAGTTATCCATTCATTCAAAATACTTACTCAAGTTACAAGAACTCAATTGAAATTGTCAGACTTTCTTGAATGGTACATATAGAGGGGCAACCAATAATATTGCCTGATTTTTGAAGAAAGAATGCGTGAACGTAGCTTACAGAATGAATAATAGTCTAAGTAAATTTATTGAAAACAATAAAGACAAAACTTTGGTCTTAGATAGATCAGGAGTATATAAGCTGGCTTGTGTATATTGGCCAAACAGGGAGACCATTTTCCCAAAGATTTAAAGAGCATATAATAATTCTGTAAATAGAAAAACCAATTCCACATTTGCAAACCACCTTTTAGCAGAAGGACATGAGGTCAATCATGAATACGAAGTGTTACATTTGAAAGAGAAGAGAGAAGAGTTTGAAACTCAATCTTCTAGAATGTTTAGAAATCAATATCCGTTTTAAAAAATGTGTTTTTCCGTTAATCAGCTGTCGCCCCCATACGAACGACAACTCTCAGAAGTTGAGAAACTTGTGCGAGCTAAGGACTAACGAAGTCTTACCTTTTAACGTGTGATTCCTAACACAGAATTCGATATTCAGGAATTCGAGTAATTTACTGAATGATCAATTAAGGTTGAATAACTCCCCCTTAATAAATATTTTTTCAAATATAGAAACTGGGACATAAGCTCAGGTAATTTAATTCATTACAAACTTAGGTAAAAATCAGGTACTTGAAATGTAGGTACAACAAATTGTAAAATTAGGTATATTAAGCATTGAATATGTATACACATATTTATATTGTGCTGAAGCTACTTGAAATGTATTTTAAAATGAAATGAGCATAGATTCAATAGATCAGGAAATGCCTGAGAAGGGATTATTTAATCATAAGTCTCAAATCAACCCTGGTAAAAGTAGATGTCATTTTTCATCAAAACGATGGGCATTTTCATGGAGAAGACCTGAAGTAACTCTTTTTGATATAAAATTCACCAACCAGTTGGAGAACCATAAACACAAATACTTTGAAATTTTATAATCGTATTGTTTATTGAACCGATAGTTCAATTAGCTGGGCATCGTGTAAGTCTTCTAGCTTAGAAAGTAGGTTAGAAATCAAAACAACAAGTCCAACCTCAAAAGGATCCACCATTATGGAGACAGTACAACGCAAACTATCCAAGAATTGTGTAATACTTCATGACCCCTAATGATATTCTAAAACTTATCCAACCCCTATTATCAAACTGAATGGTTGTAGCCAAAAATCATAGAATAAAATTGAACTGACCTGCGTTTTTCTTTAGGTACTTTTGTCTTCATATCCATTCCAAACTTCGGTGTGTATTTCTTAGTCACTGCTAAGGAAATACACTAAATGCACATTTAAACAGAAAAAAACACGAAATTAAGTTCAAACTACACAAACAATGAATATAGAAGTCACATTCAACTATGACGTTTTGCTAGTACAATATTACAGAACTGACATTACTGATTACTGTCAGTATAAAAAAACTGACCACTATATTTACCGATTGGAACGTTGCCATATTTAATCTGAAGTTCATAAAATTGTGTAGATTTTTCTCCAGATGAGAAAATTATCAGTTACTTCGAGGTTGGTCTCAAATGTTCGAGATGTTTGAATGATTTATTCTAAATTATCTCACTATTTTTTACTTATTGGATACTCTCGCCGGTTTTTTAATTAGAGTTACCCACATTGTTTCGTGTAAACAAAATTCAGGTAAAAAGTCATTAATGATCATCTGTCATTACCGACAGTGGTTGTATAGGTATATAGGCTGTACATTGTTAATTATTTCAGTTCATTGTATTCGTTTGAAAATGTCTACATAGGACGAAACTGCAGTAACGTTAATTACAATTTCACGTAGTATAAAATATACGAAGTTTCATTTCCCATTTTTTGAATATATCATACTACGTTGTAACGGCTACTTCCATCAATTTATTTCATTTTAAATTCAAAATCGGAAAGCTTGAACATAAGCACAGACCTATGGAGTATTTATTACTTTGTTGCCTCTTTATCTCTAGAAAATTTCAACAAAGACAATCGAGGTAGACGACTTGGCAACCTTGCAGTTGAAGGCCATAAGGCCTTTATTGTATATAATGAATTTACTATATTCACATAAAAATGGTTTCGGTCAGTTTCAAGCATTTCATTGTTGGCTATACTGATAATTGACATAAAATATAAAAAAGACGAAGACATATAAATACATGTAATTGAAAAACCTGAAATATCACTTCATGAAGATCTGTGAAATTTTAATTAACTATCCTTCATGCTGTTACTATAATACAATACTGACAGTGCAACTGTCAATGAGTTTATTGTATGAAATTGAAGTACATACAAGATAAGGTTAACAGTGAAATTCAAATGTAGGTAATTACAAATCTTCTTCCCAAAATTGTACGAAAAATATCAGTGTCGCCAAATTTGAAAACGCTGAAACGCTTACGAGCTATGAGTTTTATATGGTACGTAACCACGGAATTCAGGCACAAGTATAGCAAATTTACCAAATAGAGAAGTTCCTTCTTCTGACAATTCCTAAATTATTTCATAATTAGATCCCAGTGGCATAAATAAGAACCATTATATGGAAAATCTGGTGAATCCAAGAATTCTATTAAGCTTGTAACTGTATGCCTACAAACTAGTGCATTGAATTCGGAGCCTCATAATATATATTGCACATCTGATGACAGGGTGGAAATCGGAAGTTTGAGATGTACTTATGAATCTGGATTAGGAGGAACCTGTTAACATATTTCAGATGTATTGATACAGTGCATTCACTAACAGTTTCCATTGCGTAATCTTGTTATATAATTTCTATTCTAAACCCAAATGTACGAAGTGTGTTTTTTCAATTGATAGATACTTGGTTTGAGTAAAATTGAAAGCATTAACCAATCTGTCCTGGAATTTTGGTCCAGTTCGAAAATGTTTTTTCCCGAATATGTTTTTCGCAATTTAATTAGTATTTCGGTGCTTAAAGTGTTATCTCTGCCTAACATATTCCAGATTGATATATTTTCTCGTCTTGTCATTTTCAGTGCCACAGAATGAATACTGCTTTGCGCAAGATTCAGATCTAAAATTTCATTGGATAGTAATAAACAACAAATAATCATTTTCCTAACTCTTATTAATCATTTCTTATCACTTGTTGAATGCCTGCAACGAACTTTTCTTATTACTTAATCTTCCATCACTTATAATGTAACTTTGTATTCTATCATAGCCCTAAAGCCCTTTTGTCACTGAATGTGGTTGACGTTAATAGCTGAATCTAGCTGCTAAGAAAAATCGAAATAGTTTGGAAAGCGCTTCTATCCTGCATTCAGCGTAGCTTTTCGACTTTTCGTTCTGACCACAACCAATTTTTTTGTCAGTTTCAGTGTAGAATAGGTTATTGGTTGATTTTGTTTTGAAAACCGTTGTTTTAACTAAGGGTTACTTTATGAGTATATTATTCCTGGTTCAATTGATGACCTATTTATTTTGTAAACGAAAAAACAGATTTTAAAACAGGATATAGATATCACAACATCCGCACCGAAAAACTAGGATATTGTTAAAAGGGTTGATTTTTGATATTTGCCGATCTTCTGCTAAGCTGCATTTTTTCAGACATAGAATTATCGTGCGATCATTCCTTTATCCTCCTCTTTTCTTTTTGACTCAATTGTAAAATACCCATTGACTACAGTGCACAAGAATATAACCCTTAAGGAATTATACAATTAATATTCGAATGTTCTTGACTACGAACTCTTGGGATCACCATTTTCCTCAAGTTTGACTTTCGAATTAACTAACCTAGATGTCGCCCACTGCTTCAAAAAGAAAGATTGGATTTTGTACTTTCTCGCGCACCTCTTTTCCTCTGTTTGTGCTCTACTTGTGACGGGAGGTTCAGCGCTGATCAATTCTTTCTCAAGAAATTTGATTATCTCGACCTACCATAGTAATCGAAATGGTATGTATTTGATATTTCTTTATTCCAATTTAGAAAAACATTTGAAATCGATTTACCAGCAATATAAAAGTAATTGAGGTTAAAGAACACGTGTTCTTTCAACTTCAAAAACCAGTTGTAAAAAAATCACCCGTGGTTAAATCAGTCTTTTAAAATACATGTTCAGCAAAATATCATCATTTATGACCAATTTGAATAAAATTATGTAGGATTTATTTATCAGCATTATTTGATGCCAGCTTAGTAGTCTTAACCTTACCTGTTATTATCGTCAGTGAAAAATTAATGGCATTTTTCATTTTGGACTGTTGATAATATTCTATTTTAATAATTTTCCATAGAGATGCTTTATAAGTTTCTTCAGTGCCATTCTTACAAATATCCACTTTAGATTTTGAATCAGATAGTAATACTTTTATATCTTGTTTGTATCATTAAGTTCAGCTTGTGATTTATCCATCTGCATGGCAATAAGGGAAAACGGAAACCGTTCTTTTGATCAGTTATCACTTCAGAACCTTGTCAATAAAGTACAGTTTTTAAAAGTAAAATGCAACAAAATCTTGATTCAAACATGGTGGTGGTTATCTTTTTTCAATATATGACTAGTAATGTGGTTCAGAATATATACCACTACATATAAGTAGTTACAAATGTGGTGTTTTTTGTTTTTAGGCATCCACTAAAGAAGTCAATCCAGAAAAACCTGGACAAGACATTGCTCCCATCCACCACATTAGGATAACTTTAACTTCACGTAATGTTCGCTCCTTGGAGAAAGTTTGTTCTGATCTCATTGATGCAGCCAAAAAGCAAAAGCTGAAAGTAAAGGGACCAGTACGAATGCCCACCAAGATTTTACGCATCACTACACGTAAAACACCTTGTGGAGAAGGTTCAAAAACTTGGGACAGATTCCAGATGCGTATCCACAAAAGAGTCATCGACTTGCATTCACCATCTGAAATCGTGAAGCAGATAACTTCCATCAATATTGAACCTGGCGTAGAAGTTGAAGTTACCATTGCAGATGCCTAAATGTTAAGTAACTTTTAAGCATTAAAGGTTATTTTTAATATGTTGTTTTTTTTTTCATTCAAGATCTTAGTAGATATGGGGAATTGAAATAGTCATTATGAAGTAACTGGCAAATGTTAAGCAATTTTGTTGGAAAGGACGTTATTTTCATGACTTTTTATTACACGTAAAAAAACAATAGCCAATATGTGAGTTGCATTTCATATAGCATAAAAATATATACAATATGAAAATTATTTACAAACATCAAAGTACAAAATATACATAATTCATTAATGAAGAGACTCAAAACTTTTGAATATCACTACTTCTTGTGTTAATTATTAATGAAACCAAACTTGAATTGCTTTGGAGTTGATCCTTGAAATTAGCCACAACGACAAATACATGAAAAATTGAAGCAATAACATTTTGAATTTCTTTATAATAAATCAAACATTTCCATTTTTTTTTTCGAGAACCCACAACCATGAAACAAACGGTTAAATTTGTTAATAATAAATGCTTTGAATTGAAGGGGTTATATTTTTTAGGAGTGATTAATTTTTGGGAAAGAAAGTTTTTGTTTTTTTTTTGTAGGAGTAGTAGGAAGCCAAAAACTTTCCCTAAAATAAATGCTTGTTCTGGATATTGTGAATATTTGATGAGCTGTAACACAATTCAAATATTTTTATCCTATATTAGAGAACAGCATAGATTCATCCAGACTATATTAACACTAACTAGTCTATTAATTATATAGAATTGTAGGCTTTAACAGCTGGTGTCAATGTTTTGATTGAATTTCGAGTTTTGCCGGGGTCCTCTTTAGTTATAATCTCCAAACTTTTCAACTGGTGCAGTCATCTTCAATGGCGTGGTCGAAGTATTATTCTTGACGTGTCAACTGCAACTGTTTCATAACATAATTTTTTTGTCAAAAACAACACTGCAATAATACCTCAGCCATAGTATTCATCTGATTTGCCCACCCACCTGCAACTTTTTCCTGTTCCGAAGATACTCATGAAAGGACGGCGTTTTGCTATGATTAACGGTATAAAAACCCCAAACATTAAGTCTGCTCGAGAACATACCAATAGCTGACACAAGTATGTTATATCTGAGGTAGGCTACTTTGAAGGGAACAATAATGAATAGGTAAATACTTTTTGATAAAAATGAAAATTCACCTCAAATTTTAATAAATTGATGGATGTAACCTCTACTACATGGTAGGATATCATAATGAAGAAAAGGAAATTGAAACTTTCTATAATTTTTACATCTTAATTGTGACTAACGTTACTGCAGTTTCGTCCTATAAGGCCATTTTCAAATTTATACATAAAACTTTATACATTAAATTTTAATATACATTAAAGTGTACATTTATATATTAAAAAAGTTTGAAAATGTCTTTATAGGACGAAACTGCAGTAACGTTGGTTACAAAAAATGAAAGTATTAAAAAACAAAGTTTCAATTTCCTTTTCTTTACCTCAATTTTTGAACAGATCTAGTATAGACAATGATCTACTGAGTAAACCAAGCATTTCTGTCTGTACAGTTAATAGAAACACCTTAATTTTTGAACAGATCTAGTATAGACTGACCATTTGAGACAATGATCTACTGGGTAAACCAAGCATTTCTGTTTGTACAGTAAATAGTAACTTTATCGGACAACACTGTTATGTTGGTTTGCTCCAGGCAGTTTTTCTATTATTGACAAATAACTTATTTATTCGACCCACAGAGAAATTTTCTGACGAGTAAATATTGATTTCTTTTGGACACCCCTGCAATGATAGTTTTCATGCCAAAGATAACATATTTGTGACTTGCTGTTAGATGTCCGAAAGGTAAGTGGTAAACCAGTCCAGTCCCCTTGTACTCCATATCTCTCAAATTTATTCAGGATAATTTTGTGATTAACTCAAAGGCTTTGGCGAAGTTGATAAATCCCAAAGCAACCAGTGGTTTATAAAGTGTACTTACAATATGAACAATTTTTATATTGGAGTCTCAAAGATTTTGTTTGAAGAAGCCATGCCGATAGTCTGAAAACAATTTATTAGATGTAAGAAAAGCCACTAATTGTTTATCAACAGTAGCTTAAAATAATTTAGAATGGCTAGATAAAGTGCTAATTCTTCGATAATTTTCCAATACATTTTCATCTCCTTTTTAATACATTGAGAAACTAAGGTAGTTATGTGACCGATTGAAATATACCTTGTAGAAATGATAAATTAATTATATAACAGGTTCAGTGATGACAGAGTCGATGCGCTCAAATAGAATATTTGATGTTTCATCATGGTCTTTATTGGTTGTATATTATAGACACTTTCGGAAGTTTTAGACCACAATAATTGTTTTTCATGATTACCATTCTTATACTTCACATTCTATACTCATTGTTTATTCCTCCTTTTTCAATATTGATTTTATTGTTCGAACATTTACATACTTGGAGAAAAATTAAGTTTCGGAAACACTGCTGTGGGTTTGGAATATAGTTGAATGTTAGTATTTTAAAATTGATCACTGAACAGAGTGTGAAACGGAAAATTATAGAGAAGGTACGCGTCGATGATTTTTCATATTGGAAATTGTTATTGTGATCAACGACGTTTTTTTAAACTGCTTCTCCTAATACACATTGATCCTCTCCTAGTATTTTCCCTTGAGCAGTTGGAACCAAAATAACCAAGACGAGTTCAATAATTCACCGCAGAGTTATTCGATGTATTCTTTATCGTGTCCATTACAGAACATAATTCCAAACACAACCTTTCAGGAAACTAGAATATACAAACCTAGCCAATATTTTTATTTTAATATAATTCAACTTTATGCTAAGTCATCTGACACCTATCCAAGTTTTTCTAACCACCAATCCAGTTCGAAGGACCAAAATTACGTTCCGTTATAATGGATATGATAAACTCAGACACAGGAATATACCGATCACCAACTCAGTAGTGATTAAATAAACTTATTGAGTGAGACGACTTTTTAATTCCAACAGCTTAAGGAAAGAATACTGTTGCAAACTAGGATAGGATTAAGGAGTATGAGAAGCAATTTAAGGGAAGGTTTCCAACACCATACCTTATCTATAGATTTTTCGTTTCATACTCCGTTCAGTGATCAACTCTTTGAAGTATTTACTAGCATTCAACCGCGTTTATCTATATTCCAAACCAACAGCGGTGTTGCCGAAACTTAGTTTAATTTTTCCCAAATAGGTAAATGCCCGAACATTGTTTTTTCAATTCATTCAATTTTTCTTCTCTTAGATTGCTAAGTTGATGTTTTTAAGACAACTGTATTGAATGTTAAATACCACTTTTGTATTTGCAACTAACGTTAGTTAGTTATAGCAACTATAACAGATGATATTTTGTATGCCTTGGATAAAAGTGAGGTGAGTGTATTTGTATCGAGTGACTACTCTAGGGCATTTGACACGTTGAATCATCAAATATTAGCTGCAATTTTACATTTTATTGGTTTGAGTAATTCTGCTTGTTCTTTTCTCAAATCATATCAAACCGAACTCAGTGCGTTAAAATAGAAAACGAAATATCAAATAGCATAGTGCTTCACCAAGGGGTTCCACAAGATAGTGTATTGGGACCACTTTTATATACATTGTATACCACTAATTTTCATAATCATCTGACATATTGCAATTATCACATGTTTGCTGATGACACGCAAATTTATTGTGCATTTAAATTGGAAAATATGAGGGAAGCTAATATAAAAATCAGTCGTGATTTAGAAATTCTCCTTAATCTTTCTAATGATCATCTTCTATCTATAAATTGTAACAAATCTTCTGCTGTATTATTTGGTAGCGATACTCAGAAATATGAAGCTTAGAGTGGAATGCAAATAAACTTGGTGGCTGATATGCTTACTTTCAGAGACAGCTGCAAAAATACTCGTAGATTCTAAATTACGTTTGAAAGCACATGTTACGGAAAAACTTCGAAAGGCCTACGCGTCATTGAAGTTGGTATATCAGCAGAGAATGTATTTAAGTTTGGAATTTAAGAAAATGTTGAGTGATACTATGATATTGTCCCATTTCAATCACTGTGACATTGTGTATGGTTCATGTATAGATTGTAATGACATACGTCGAATCCAAAAAGTTCAAAATTGTTGCCTTCAAATGATGTATCACATTAGGAGAGAAAGAATTTCACATAAGGTTGAGTTTGCATAACAGACACAAATTACACGCTCTAACTTTTTACTACAAAATATTTAAATTCAAAAATCCTGAATATTTATATATAGGACAGACGTACATTACGTCAATCTTTGGAGAAAAAATATGATCCATATTCCTGCACACAATAAAGAAATTCATAAAAGCTGATTTACCTACCAGATATCTCTTCACGGCTATCTCCTGGATGTTCCCGAGTTCTCTAAATCAATTCACACTTAAAAAAAATGCCAAAAAACATTTGTTTGAGAAGCAATGAAACAAGTTTTTTTTCAGAATATTTCCTCAATTATATTTGAGTTCTATTTATATCCTGATGTGTCTATAGTTAGAAAATTGTTATTTATTTTCGTTCTGGTTTATGTGGAAGAATTGGTTTTAAGACCTAACATAATCAATTTATTTACCTCAATATGTAATCTGAAATTTTATATTTTGGTAAATAACAAATCATTGTTATTATAATTAAAATACAAGTAGTACAAAAACATTGGAAGTTTTATTTCTAATTTTTCATGATCTCCTATCACTTAGGAATTGCTACATTCATCAATTTAATGAACTTTATTGATTTCAAAGACCACATACATGCACTCATATGAAAATACCTACTACTAGGTACAAAGGTATTGTATTTCCATCACATAGAGTCTTATCATGATAGAAATATAATTACAATCCAAAACAAGCAGTTTTCCCAAACATCAGAACTGCAATCCTTTTCGCAACGCTTGTTTCAAAAACAAGTTGGCGTCTTCATCTCCTTCAAACAAATATTTTTTCATAGTTCAATATCTTATATTTCTGAAGATACTCCTTATATTATAAAAACATTAACATATAATTAAAGGATCAAGATATTGAATGTGCAAATTTTTCATCATTTAATGTTGATTTTTCCCAAAAAACATTTTTTTACAATTTTCTATTAAGCAATGAAAATATGAATATTTTTCGTGAAATAATCACGAGAATTAAAACTTTTTTTCTTTTTATACCTTGTAGGATGAAACTGCAGTAACGTTAGTTACAAATGTAAGTGGTATAAAAACATAGGAAGTTTTATTTCTCATTTTTCATGATGATCTCCTATCACATAGTAACAGCCTACATCCATCAATTTATTAAATGGTTTTCTCAATTCAATATTTTTTTTTTATTTATGTTCAAAAGTATATTAACTTCTCAACGTTTAAAGATTAAACTGTAATGGCTAAAGGGTTTTGGGTCCAGAAATCCCTTGATTTTATAAATATTTTAATTTGTTTCACGGTACTCCAGATTGAAATTACATTTTAATATTTTGTTTTGAAGAATTTTGAATGATTTGATAATACATGCTTTTTAGCTGTTCCTCAAATCAAAGTCAAGTATTGTAATTTTGAGTAGAAATTAAATAAAAAATATGACAAAAAAATCATTAAACAATTATTGATAAACTGATATATTCAATGACAAATACGAAATGAATATATCAATCTATTTAATAAATTTGTACCACCCTGAAATATTGTATTGTGTTATTTTTCCAAATTAAACTCACTTAGAAAACAGGATCCAAGAGTCACAGGAAGGTAGTTTATTTTTTTCCTTATAACCCAAAAAGCTTCCTAGGATAAATAGCAAAAAGGAAACAAAAACAAACTGATAATAAAAATTGTATTTTTGAATGCATACAATTTGAATTATTATTACAATCTAATACTACAGCAGCATAGACAATCTGATGATGATAAAGCTTCCTAAGAGGTGAGCTCATAAGTCAGTGAATTTTCGTAACATACAAACATCTAAAAATGTTTTCGAATTTTGAATTATAATAATACCCGATATATGAAAATATAGATATATTTCATTTTGTTCCATTTTCCGAAATAGACTATGAAATGTACAAAAAAAAAAGTTAAATATTCTGATCTTTTCAAACTAAAAATAGATAAATCTTTAAAATCTAACACAATATACACACATATACATGCAACACAAAATGATAACAGAGTCACAACTCTTAGAACTATCGACATAAAAAAGTGTGCTAGATTTTAAGAATTATACTCTGAACAATGGGGAAACTCAGGTTAAGAAACGATACAAGATGTAAAACTTTTATTTATAAATAATCATCATTTGTTAAGTTTTCCAACAAGTAGAATCAATAAAATGCAGAAAGATAAAAAACGGGAAATAAAACAATTTGAATTTTGTACTCGAACAAACATTTTTTCAAAATTGTTGTTCTATGAAGTTCTCTTACAAACTACAATAATTATTTTTAGTTCACGTTGATATCAGCTGAAAAAAAAAATAATAAATTCATTCCAGTATAAATCTCTATTATAAATATTAATTGATAATAAATATGACCAGGTGGTCAGGTATTGCATAAGGTTCCAGATCAATAATGATAGAGATTAATGTTTTCTTTTAATTGATCAACTTTTCTATTACTTTTTATTGATAGCTATATTCTTGATAAATTCGACACAGAAACATGAAACTTTTTATAATTCAACAAGTCTTTTACCTATGAACATAGTTTTTCAAAAGGTTCAAATTAGTTCCTATTTTTATAAACAAACTTAAGGCATTTTTAAATAAATACTGAAGGTTCTAATGGTTCCACTTTTTTAAATACCGCTAAAACTGAAATTTAGCTTATTCATGATATGTATGTTTTTTTGAATCTTGAATACTCTCACAGCCTCATTACTACTTCAACAAAAAATAATACATAGCATGCACAAAAATAAAAATTGAAAAAAGAAGGTTCTGGCTACATTAAAACTGAGGTTTTTATGTTAATATTCATAAACCTGGCAAGTCTGTGGCACAACTTTTTGGAAATGATGTAGTTTTTGATATTGGGTGTTGAAAATTTTAACCAAATCAAAATTATCAAAATGTTTTCAATTCAATTTTTAATTTCTTGTTCACAATTGACATGGAGATAGTGTTTGATAAAATATGAGGGATAGTGTTTGATAAAATATACCTAAACATTTTTGATAGTAAAGTTTACTTCCAAAGGCAAAAGACATTGTTGATACTAATTATTTGTGAAGTCTTTTATTTTATCACATTTTCTGATAGCAATTATTTGATGTCTGGAAAGCAATTCAGTTTCTATCATCAAAAATTAGACTTACCGACTTTACAGTAGTTTTGATAAAATCTTTCTTTTGGGTGAGATCAAAATCTGGATAGTGGTCATAGACTCGTTGGCAAACAGTCTTCATGGTTATTTCTTCCAGATTTGCACCTTCCAATATACTCTTAATGAAAGTTTTGATTTCATCATCCTGAAAATAATACACAATTTTCAAAACGGAACTTGAAATACAAAAAAAAGCTTCTTACTGTGGGCGGTTGACTGCTTTTCGCCTTCTTAACTAGAGGTTCATCTTCAGATGAACTGGCCTCCTCTTTGTGTTCACTCTCTTCTTCATCTGAACTTTCTGCCTTTGCCTTCGACTTTCTACCTCGAGACGGGGTCTTTTTTGCTGGCGCCGAAGCTCTTCCTTTCCGTGCTGGTGTTGCTTTCGCTTTAGATTTGTTGTTGGCTTTGACAGGACTCTTTTTACGTTTTGACTTTGGCTCATCCTGAAATATTCCATTAGGGAACAAAACAATAACAGTATTGGTACTATATGACAAAAACTTACATCTGATTCATCGGAAGAAGCTATGCTTGGATCACTCACTTCTTCTTCTTCCGATGACTTCTTTTTCTGGGCTCCTCTCTTACGTTTGGTGCGATATTTTTTGTCACTACCGTCGGATAAGTTAGGCTTGAATTCTTCATCACTCGAACTATCTTCTTTGAGGTTTGGTCTCTTACCTAAAAATAACATTCTTGTTTATCTCTTCCACAAGTAATTACCTATAGTAAGCCAAACTGACCGTGAAATGATTATGAAGAAAAAAAATGAGAGCAACGGTAACATGAATTGATCCACATGTATAAGTATCAAAAAAATTGTCAATGAAAATTCTACCAATCTAATTGAGACATTGAGTATGGGTGATTCTATATGATCGTTTTGCTAAAATTTAAGTGGTAGATTCCGTAAAAGTTAATGAGTAATTAAAATGAAGTTGTCTACTAAGAAAAAATTACTAAGAAAAAAAGTTTTAATTTCTTGCAGGTCTGTGCAAGTGGACTAAACTAAAAAGGGATAGTTTGAAAACACATCATGTGAATATTGTAACACAAATGCAGGTTAAATTTCAAGCAGTCAGTTAGTGTAAGGGTACCTGATCCTGGTCTATCATTAGCTAACCTATCACCACAGAAGTGCACAATCTAGTACATGCTGTAAAAAAAAATCTCAATACCTTTATCTCGACGAGCTCTGGAGGAATGCTTTTCGTCACTAGAATAGTCATCGTGTGAAGAATACCCTGCAGATAAATGTATACATGTTATCAAAGATCCAAATACTGGTAATATCCCAACATCAAGTTATTACCCGATAATACCTAATTAAATAAGTTTAAATTCATTTCCAAACTTCATGTGGATGAATAATCCCTACAGATTTAAAATATTGTGAAATACACTGAATGCCATTATAAAATATGGGGTTAGAATATTCATATCCATGAAATATTAACTGATTCTCTCTCTAGTCATTTTAGTGAATTCTACAATGTTCTACAGAGTTTTCATGGTCTTTTGATAAGGTGAAGTTAGAGTTGAGAATAAGGAAATCTTGTGTCACAACAAAATGAGCTTTGTACACCTTTTTTTAGTTTGGGATATCCTAATATATGGGTGATTCTAGATAAAATGGGCAACTGTTCCTGAAAAACATATTGTTAACAAAGACCGAAGAGCAAAAGAAGCAAAAAAGGGAAGCGAAAGGCATAGAAAGTTTAGAAATTAAAAAAGATGGAACTCAGAACTGAATTAAATACTCAGCGTCAAAAATATAAAGGAGTCAAAAAAACAATTGAAGAAAGTTATGAAGTCTGTTGAAAAAACGCCAAAAAATAGAATCGAAGAAATGAGGGCAGATGTAACTGAAAAGAAGGAATTAGTGAAGACAGCCCCTTTCGACGAAGTTATTAAAATCCAACTATAGTCTATTTCAAAAGAGTGTAGAGTAATAAAATCTCATTAAGTATTCAAAAGCGCTACAGGGTGATCCGTCAATAAATTCTGTCACTTCCCTAGTCCGCATTGCAAAATTATGTCGTTTCATAAAGAGCAGGTAGGTATCACCCTGTTTTAAGGGATTTGTCCATTGTTATCGACGGATAAATACTGAGCCAGAGGCGCGCTAGTGGGATAATTGCCAAA
>WOGN01000221.1:15667-28846 GCA_015342105.1 Leptinotarsa texana | reverse complement strand
CAATATTTTTATTTTGTCGAGCTCGAGCAATAAGGTAATATTATAGAAAAATATATATATATATATATAGTGTGTCTCACTTCTCATGGAGACACCCTCGTATCGTCCGTAATATTCGAGGTAGAACGATGAAACTCTCTGGACTGATAGAAATACTCAAAATGCACCTACCTGCTGAATGGGATAGGCCAAAGTGATATTCACTGTCCGCCACTCGCGTTGAAACATCCCATTTTCACAGTAAAACATATCAGGGGGCAAAATAGCCTCAAAATTCCTTCAGATTCGTGATAAGGACTACCAACTTACTGCGAATACACTTTTTTCGTGAAAAAATGTCTGTCCTGAAAATAGCGAATTTGTCTCACTTCTAATGGAAACACCCCCGTATCTTCCGTAATATTCGAGGTGGAACGATCAAACTCTCAGGACTGATGGAAATGCTCAAAATTCACCTACCACCTGAATGGGGTTCGTCAAAGTGATATACGCTGTCCGCCACTCGCGATGGAACAATACGTCATAGTGGTGGGGAGAGGCTCAGAACCAGATAAAATCTTCTACTATTCTATCCTGAGAATTTCTCTCTACGGCAGGCCTTGTAGTTTCAGGTGTAGTACATTGTATTTTCATTACTCCCCCGTCTTCTATCCATTGTTTCTTCGATGGTTTTGACAGCATCAGTGAATCTCTCACAAAATATGTCTGCTGTTTGGTGATGGGAATTTGCATTTCCTACTATCAATAGAAAAATGCAAAAACAGGGACTCAGGAATTGGAGAAGAATTGGTTTTTAACGGAGTGCAAAAAAAACTTGACATGTCACTTTTGTGACATGTCAAGTTAAAGTACTACCAGGAAGTCATTTCAATTCAATTATCTTTCAAATGTACATTTTGATATCCACAGGAAGCATTACAATGAAAATTCAAATTTGATTAGAATACTGAATTGTACGATTTGATTTGTTGAAGGTTTTTTATATCAAAATGTTGAATACCTGACATTTTCTAACGATCTTCTCTGGTTATAATAATATCCTTAGGAGATGTATTCCCATAATTTTTCTGAGGTCACGATATATTTGTGAGCAAGAAGCAATTTCGTGGAAGAATTTGAACATGCTTAGTATTTAATAAGTAATTTTACGACAGCATACAGTGCATACAAATGATTTTTTCATGCAGGCCGCACATTCCGCACATGTTGTGATTTTATATCATATACGAGTATACATATTTTCCAAAATGAATATAAAAAAAAATATTTTTCATCGACATGCTATAATAACAATAATATTAGAGAACAAACATTTTTCAATTCCTAAAATATTGTTTGAATATCATTTGATGAATCATTCAAGTCCTGTGTTCGGGAAAGTGAGATCCTCAAGAAGGTTTGTGAACTTTCATCCGTCAACCTCATTCTGTACTTTGATTTTATGGAATTAACTTTCGAAAATGTTTGTTCGCATAAAAATGGGCTTGAAAAAATAAAAGTCATTGACTTTGCAGAATTTATTAAATTGAGAAATTTATTTTCTGGTAAAAAAATCAAATAGAGTTATACTTACAAAATTATTTTTATATACATTGTTAGTTAGTAAATCGATTAATTTTGATTGTAAATTGTCTAGTGCTTCCAAATTTTGAATGATTTGCAAATATCAATATGTCAATTCATTTTGCATGAAAATCTTGAAACCGATGACGAAAATGTTCATTCAGCACTTTTAGTGACCTAATAAAATATTCAAAGGATACTGTCTGTAGTTTTTGGTTGGAAACGATTGGAAATTAAATTATGCTTTTCAATTTGGAGAATAAATAATTTCATTTCAAGCTGATAACTTTCATTTCTCTAATTCTATACAATGAAGTTGTAGGGGACGCTTCGTAATATCTAATTCTTTCAATTATTTAATACTTTTGTCTGGCAAACCAATATTGTGACCCGTAATATTCTTTGCACCGTCATTTGTAATATTTCTTTTTAATTTTTCCCACTTGAAATGATACATTTTGGAAACATCCATAGCGGCTTTTTGATGCAGAGAGTTCTTCCGTCACACAAAATTGTTCATCAATTCCACTCAAATCGTGAAAATTTTTCTTTCAATTCATTGAATATATTAGTTCGCTAACGCTTAAGGATGTTCCTTACATTTTTTGAAACGTTGTTTTGTTTTTCTAATTATTTTTCTCAGGAATTAATTTTATTTTTTGAGTTGAGATTCATATTTATAATATTCACTTTCGTGTTTCATGTCTTAGTGGCGGCGCGAATTAAATTCTTCGAATACGTTTAGATATTCTTTGCAGCGTAGGCATAGTGCTTTATTGTGATTATTAATAAGTGAAATAATGAATAATTTCGTGGTTCTCCTCACCGAAAACTCTTTCCTTTGGTATTTTATTCATTCAATGAAATATGAATTATTTCATCAATAAATCAGAAATATTCCTCATTACCTTTTGTAATGAAACGTTATATGGTTATAAATTTGAACGTGTTCATTTACAAAATGCACATATGAACACAGAGTAGCAAACTTCCAAAATATAAGAAGGCTACACCACAGTAGCTATTATAGCTTCAGTTGCTACGAGAGAACTAAAGATTAAATTTGCGCAGTAAAATAGGACAAATTCAAAAACACAAAAATCATAAAAATTTATCCAGCCGTTCTTGAGTGCTTTCATCATTATGAAAAATGATTTTAGATTATATTCAACATCGATAATAAGCCCTATACTTGATGTAACTGATGCCTTTTCACAAGTGTGAAATCACAATAAATTTATTTACAAACAAATTATTTTTATTGTAAAGAAGCGTGAGGTGCTAAATACCTATTATTATTATTAAGTACTTGGTATTGAAGCGTGTTTTTTTTCTGTTTTTTTTGAATGTTATATATAGAATATTCCAGCAACCATCTCGTGTTTGTTGGACATTGGAATACACTCTTCATGAAACAGGTTTTTCCAGTATTTTTCAACCCAATAAACCCAAAGGTTTTGACTGAAGAATGAATCACTGATCTAATGTTGTGACTGTTTATTCTACGTTCGCTACTGCTGTCTTCTTCTGAGTAATGAGGATACGATGATTTACCCCCCATTGGATCGGTGGGATAAGAAATTCGAAGCTAAACTACTCAAAACTGAATTGGATATGGCAGACGTTTGGAATTTGGTAAAAGAAAACAATTTCAGAACTTTTTCATATTTGTGTATATTTTTTGGTGGAACTTACGCGAAATATCACAAGAAATATGAGAGACTTTCATGAATAATCAATCTCTCATTATGACAAGGGCATGAATATGATTTGAAATCAACGAAATGAAGAAAAATTTCGTTCAGTAAATATGACGATAGGAAGGTGCCAAAAACAAAAGCTGAATTACCATGCTGTATGGCTAAACTAATTTTTTCAATCAGTTTCTTCAATCAGCCTTATGCCAATTTCATTAACAAATACACTGAAACGTTCTACAGTCACAGGATAAAATATAAAGTTATTTTCAACATTTTGATACTTTAGCTGTTTTGCTGCTCAATAATTATGGTAGCAGCATCTGCATTTTCAGACATTCAACTGAATGAGATGGAGCCAATGTATCTACATTGGACATCTAAGACAGAAAGTGTCCCGGCTGATATCGAGGCCCTTTTTGCGTCGTGATGTCTAGAAAAACGCCAGAACTTTTTTGTAGATTGAATAATCATAAGTACCTTTTTCATTTACTTCACTACTGCAAATACACTAATGGGGAGTACAAATATCTAAACCCAATATGAGTCCGATGGCTACCCTGAAAGTATCAGGGTGTTCCCAAAGTAGCAACAGGTAATGCGTTCAACCAAGCACCAGATTCTTTGATATTGACATCTTTGATGCAAACATTTTCAGAGGGAGATAACAAGGATGCAGTGATGAGGTCAGAAGCAATAACTAGTAGAGATTCTTTTTATGCTTTCTGAAGTGATTGGAGATCCGTTGGCACAAGACTTCTGGTTTGGAAACACCAAGTAGATTCGCCTTACACGGCTAAATCATCTATCATATTGGCAAAGTAGACTTGAAGTATCATTTATATCAATTGAGAAACGTTGTTGACGGAAGACATAAATGGTGCACAAGCTTAGCGGTGCTGAGCGCAGACCCAACCTTCCGCGATTTACAGGCAATGTTGCTTGAGACCAAAAAATATCAGTGAAGCAGCTAACATCTTCAATTATATTAAGTAGGTATACTTGACTTTTCCAACAAGTATAGCGACTTATAGTATAGAGTAATTCAGGAATGGCTAAACAATTTTTCTATGAAAAGAATAGAAGTGAACATTGGAAAATCGTATATGGAAATATATGGAAATAAAGTCTAGGGAATCTATTTCGTTCTGAAAACTTTTATATAGAGCTTTCATTGTGAGAGAGACGGCAAGTAGTTTCTATTTTGATTTTTGCACACATTTTATAATAGGTATAACTTCCATAATGTTGGAAAAATATTCTAATTCAAGACTTGAATTGGAAATTGATTCACATTCATAGAAGTTGAGCTCGAATCCAATTTGTTTTGAACTTTTGATAATTGTCTTGAAACCCTCAAATACATTGTCATATCCAATGCATCTATCATACAGATATCAATAGTTGAATTCTGAATTCAACTGGTTAGCTTTTCTGGTTAGCTTTTGAAAGGTCAGGCAGAAAGATGCAGGTTCTAAAAGATCGCCTCAGTAAACTTCTCTCTGAGATTCGATCAAATATTAACCAAATGTTACATTAAATTTCTGTCAATGATATTGAATGTGTTCTTGAAATCCAACTTGACGGAAAATTTTAATAACGAATTTGGATTTTGATGAATTTATCGACGTACTACATGGGCGACCGCTTCTCTACACTTTGGAGTACCGAAACCAAATTGAATTTGACGTTAAATGAACCCAAGGTCTTCTTCGATCCGGAAAACAACCTAATTCAATCACTAGCCCACGAAAGAAAGTACCAATGGCAATGGGACGTATTCTCCATCTTTCTTATTGAAAGCACGAGAGATGCACCGTGAAGTATTGGACAAGTATCTGTATTAACTCCCCAAGATAATGAGAAATTACAAAGATTTCTCACAAAAGTAAGCAATTTATCTCTAGAATTACCAGCACTGTTACTTAAAAGATCTTGTATGTGACTTGGACGAAAGCAATCCAGCTGATCCAGTGCGGAACGTTCTCACTGTTTCAAGTATAATTTGTTCGGGTACTTGAAACGTTGAAGTCCTTGTTTATTCAACTAAAGGTTGAGATGAATTTGATGTTGAGTCGGCTTGGGGATGTTCAAGAATGAGCTTCGATAGAATATAATTATCATAATCAGCGAGAGTATCTTTAGAACTAAGAACATCAATTTTGAGTTCCTCTTTATGAATGTTGTTAGAGATTTTCTATTTTCTTTCGAATATTGAATGCAGAAGTAAATAGGATTTCCCAATTGGAAAAGAAGTTCTGCATCACACATTTATCGATGACTTGAAATAAAATGCATGCTGCGCAAATTCTAGCTGATCTAAGGGTTCTCATCACAATATTGGTAAAGCTCTTCAAAGCAGGTGATTTTTTGAATAATGGTAATGTACCTTGTCATGTTCTATTCGAGTCATTGCAGAAATTTTCAATGAACGAATTCTTCGACATCAGAATGAATTTGACATTGACTTCTAAATTTTTTCATTATCAATTTTGAGGCCGGTTTTGGATCTAAATGATTTATGGAGAGTTGTACAAACATTGTCCATGCCGTATGATTGTTTCAGTATATCATCACAAGCGGAATCTATTCTAATGAGTAAAAACAGGTCTTTTCAGAATTAAAAAATAAGTACTGAACCTGAATTACAAAAGTGACAGTTGATATATAGTCCCAAATAGATCATCCATAACGTAATGAGCGAGTATTGGGGAAATTGTGGCACCTATTAGTGATACTGAAATCCATCTGTTATAGATTCCATTGAAAATTAGTTCAGTTATTTCAAAAAAGTTACTCTGGTCGATTTGGTAATTCTGAATTTACATATGATATGTATATATGAATATTTGTATTTCCAGTAATGATCATATGGTTTATAGCTGATAACTTTTATACCATCTTTGATTTCTTTAAATCAGAAATCTGTTTTAAAATCAGTTTTTTCGTTAATCAACTGTCGACATTCTACGAACGACAACTCTCAGAATTTGAGAAACTTGTGCGAGCTAAGGACTAACGAGGTCTTACTTTTTAACGTATGATTCCTAACACGGTTGCAGAATCATCCCAGCTTCAATCAGTTAAATTCTCTCGATAAAATTAGATTGTTTGCTTTCTGTTGTATAGTTGATATGGGATCATTTTTGAGTATGATATATGAATTATCATCGTTAGACTATCTTAAGATTCTTCAATGTAATTAATTCTTTTCCATGATGACCGTTACATTAACTCTGTTCGAATTCAATAATATCAGATCCGGCGACTTTCGAAAAGTCATTTTGTTTTTTGTAAAGTTTGCTACACAATTTCACTCTGAAAATATTTCTATTATTTTCATTGAAATACTTTATTGAATATCCAATTTTTGATTTATCAATTTGAAATAGAAAACATTACAAGTTCCACACTACTGATTCTAATGAATCAAATACTATTCACATTCTGGAACAAAATTCATAGTAATCTAATCGAAGAGAATATTTGCCACACATTGAGTAGTAACAGTACTATTGACAAGCAAGACAAAAAAAAAATGAAAATAATCTCAAGAACTCCAATAAATCCACTTTTCTTTAATCAATGACATTTTTTGAACCAAAAGCAATCCCCCGGACTATCGAAATGAATCCCCTGGAAGCATTTCCATCATACAAAGAAAATTCAGGACTGAAAGAAAAAGTGATTGTCTGTTTATTTATTTTACACTTTTTCACGTTCTACTATGATTAGAGGAATTGAGAAAAACATCATTCTCTGCGCCTTTTTCTCATTTCTTTCACGACCGATTCATCAGTCCTCCGAAATTTCCTTTTCACGAGGTCTTACTGGAAACGCTACAAGCGATCTTTCATGTTTCTGTTGGACGAGGCCTCTCTGATATATAGGATATGTTCATCATTTTCCGTCATACTACTATTGTCAAAACGTTTCATTTCCGACTGAATTCGAGCCATTTGTCTTCTGGTCAGAAGGGTATGTTCACCATTTTTTATTGTTTCGAGTTACACGTAAAGAGTAGTTTTCATTCATTTGGAACGATGGTTATTTTCGGAATGGAACACTTTCGAAGTCGGTATGGCTGAGAATGAAAGGAGAAACTTGATCCTAAGTGTGCAATTTATATGAGACGGGTGGAGGTATCAAGGAGGAGAACCAACTACATTAAAGTTTCTCCAAATTAACGTTACCAAAGGGAAAGAAGCCACCACATTATTGCGGCGGGTTGCTGGAGAGGGATGAGTTGCAGTAGTTTGTATACAGGAACCATGGATTGAAGAACCTGCATGGGAGAGGTGGGTTGAACGGGATGGGGAAGAGAGACCAAGGTTCGTACCTGGGTACGATTCGCCATAGAATGCGCAGGAATGCAAGGAGTGCGAATGAGATAGAAATAGTAGGAAACGAGAGAAGTAGTGTGAGAAATATGAATGTGTAAGATGAACCAGGGGGGAAGAGGAATGTGAGACTGGACACAATTCGAAGAACTCTTGATGGATGGGAAGGAAGAAATATTATGGTTGGAGATATGAATGCGAAGAACGTAACATGGAGTGGCAACACCATGGATGAATGGGCAGAAGATGTTCTAGAGTGGGTAATGGAAATAGGGTATATGATAAAAAATAAGTGCGGGAGTCCCTGCGGGGTTGAGAGGAAAAAAATAAAAGAAAATATCAGGAGAGAATGGGAATGTGAGAGAGGCACGACTGGACGTCTGTTATACAGGTTTTGCAGAACAGTTGGATATGAATCTTTGGATCTGTCGAGAAGGCTGTCCAAATGCTTACTGATCATGGGAACTTCCCGGGATACCTGGCAAGATTTAACCTGGGTGCAGAGGTTTTCTGCCTCTGAGTCTGGGGAGCCTGAAATGGCAGAGCACGTGATTTATAGATGCATGAACGGGGACAGGATGTATGGAAAAGATGTATGGTGGAAGTCTGCTGAAAGATATGAATGGAGAAAGGATGAATGGCTACGTTTTGGATCCGACTGGGCGAAGAATGTGTTGAGGAAAGAAAGGGAAGGGTGAATGTGGAGCTGCACTCACACAAGCGTGATGAACACAAGGAGAAGGGGTAATAGTCTCGCCAATCATGGCCGGAAGCGATACTGCTAGACTGTAAACATATCCAGGGATATGCAACATAACATGTACAACTGGGATACAGGGGTTGGGTCAAGAAAAAACAAAATTTATGTATAATTTTTTTTCTCATAATGTTTGATAAATGTTGGAGTAGCTATAATGTTTCTATTTTATAATTGAGGTATTATATATTTGTTTTTGGTGAAATAAAGGGAAAATAGAAGGGCTTCTATCCCGTTGACTCGTCTCTCCGTACGGCAGTCGCCTTGCGACGGTGGTAGGGGGAGGGGGTGAGTTCGAAGGAGTAGGGGTTCCCTTGGCAGTGGTGGCGATAGATAGAGGGAAGATACCTAATGTAAGACCTACGGGCTGATGTATCAAAGGCAATTGCGTTATTCATGTCCCAAAATCCAATGAATAATCGACGAAACGCTGCATTATCGATATTAGTTCTCCTCACGGTTGACAATATCCTTCGGTTACTGATCACCTTCCAAGGCCAACAGCAATTTTATCATAAGAAGAAGAATGTCGAACCTGGCACCTGAAAACTTTAAATCATAACATCGAATATCCGACCGAATTTCAACATGTGGGTAAAACTATCAGCTGTTTAATATCACTCCCATAATATCGGTATCTATGTCTTCTGAGTATATTTGAGAGTCCTAGTGGTCACTTAGTTCTCTATTACTACCACAAAAAAATCAAGAAAACCGTATGTGGAAACAATCTTTGTACCTAAACAATCTTATTAGAAACAGAAAATTGAGCAAATCAGTTGTTATCAGCTGTAAGTGGCTGAGAATATATGATATCATTGTTGTATTAGAAAGCTTCGAAGGCTAGTACAGAATCGATCGATCTTTATTGCGTTCACAGTATTCTTTAGGTGAGACAAATTTATCATGTAACAACTTTCCCCCAACTACCAAGAGATATACCCGTAAATCTCCCCTGAGCTGTGTTCTTGCGATTTGAAAGAAATTATCTCCAACTATCGATACCCCTAAATTTTTCTTAGTCGCAGGTAAGGCTTGACATGCGTGACAACAAATGGCCTCAACTTTGTTATTCTAGCAAACATAATTATCACAAGGCTTGAAACGCATGACAACAATTCGCCTCATCTTCCTTGTTGGAGCAAGCATAATCATCACAAGGCTTGAAAGGCATGACAACAAAGCGCCCCATCTTTGTTGTTAAAGCCCACCTAGAATTATTGCGTTTGGGTCCAGTTCATGATCCGTCTCCGTTGTTCGGCTCCATAACTAAAATTCCCAGAAATTCCCAGAACAGCCAATGTGGTTGAGTTTGAATGGAATTAACTCAACAAATCCAAAATTGCTCGACTAAATGAAGCAGGAGAAGTCTCGTATTTTGAGTCACATTCTTGCTCCAGTAATTCCAGGAATAGGATCCAATAACCAAAATGACCCCCAAACAAAATACCACACTTCAATTGTCCAGCATTAGGAAGTTGCCATGCCAACAATAACAATGCATTTGGTCAGCGCAAAAATTTAAGATTTCACAATACTCATCCAGCCCTGGAATAGTTACAGAGCGGAAACACCCCGTAACTGAATGAAGAACAATAGAAGAGCTTGAAACCTGATTCTGTATACAAAAATGTCACAGGACTTCATTGCCACCCACATCAAGACAGATAGTCTGTATGATATCGGTGGAGACATTGCCATTTAGAATCTTATGAGACGTCATTCATCCACTTTACAGCAAAAAAAAGGAATTCATCAGATAATCGTACAGGCTTTAATAGGAATGTAGTTCCTCGAATACAATGAAAGCTTTATGGTTGGATAACGTTAATATGGCAGAAAGATTGATTTCTCCGGTGGTGTTCTCTACAGAACCAGCATACCCTAGGAATCAGACTAAGAGCTGTAGAGGTTATTCAACAACCTATAAAACACATCAGAGTAATCGCCCTCTCAACAAAAATAGAGAAAAAATAGGGAGAGATATTATCTACTATCATAGGTGAACCATAAAGAATAAACCAAAATATGACTGACCAATATTTCCATATATGCTCAGGATGCTAGATAAAACAAAAAATACAACAACGATCCATACCAATCGACTACACAAACTCACCAATCCATTTTTAACCTCATTCGACCCAGTCAGGAGTTCAACTGACAATAGCACGCTTGAGGAATACACTTATACCTAGGGTACTTGCAAAAGACGTTGAAGATAATGAAAACCAATGTTCCTCCAGAAGCACTACCTGAAATAAAACAAATATGTTACTGTCTTGGAGTAAAAACAACTGAACACAATGAGGTGGTACTAAGATAGAATAAATATTATAGGAGGCATCGAAGATAATGGAATCCAATGCTCTCCCTATAATACTACCATAATTTAAACAGTGATGTTTGAACTGCTTACTGCACAACAAGTGCAACCCCCATTCGTAGTAGTTAATATATAATCTACGTCAGTGGTATTTCCTTACAGAAAATAACCGAAAGTGGTAATAATAACCCCTTATGAAGAAAATGCCCCAATATACCTGAAACCGAAACAACGAAAACGATACCACAACAATGTACATCTACCACTTCCAAACTGGCTGGAGGAACCGGCAATCTCTAACAAGACACACAAGAAAATAAATAAATAATAAACAATACGTTTCCAAGTTCCTATGAGTTGTCAATTAATCGTCGATATTCGTCTCCGAACTCTCAGATTTTGAATCAGGAGCCCATATCCGTCCATCCGATATGTACCAATTTCAATCGCTTTCCCACGTCTCGAAAAATGTTACTATACTCTTCAACAATGGCCGCCCCACTAGAGGGTAGTGCATCTTCCGAGTCGATTTTGGGTTTCCAATATCCATCATCAGTAGGTATGTGTTTGCGCCCGAAATGCACAAAGAAGGTGTAAGGCCATTTGCAGCCCGAAGTAGAAAACAATAACGAGAACTCACTGAAAGTGTCGGTAATGACATAAATGAACTTATACCCCTGTGACGAACGTGAAAGCGGACCAAAGAGATCAACACTTATCATTTATCAAGATACTTTTACTTTCGGATGTTTACCAATAACACCGGGTGGTGTTTTCAAAACTAAATTCCTCCTAATACAGATTGGATATTTTCTGATGTAGGTGGCAACATCTTTCCGCATCTTGAGCCAATAATAACGATTTTTGAGCCGTTGAAGAGTAACAGACCACCATACTGTCATAATGTTGGTAGATAAGCTGCTTACGATTATCTCTAGGGACAAATAGTTTCCAGAAGTCACTGGTATCGCGCAATGTTGGATATTTACAGTTTACGTATTTATAGATTAAATTTATTTGTTCAGGATAAAAATTCAGTACCCCTGAGAGCACAGAACATGTCAGTATAAATATAAACATATATCACAATAATATTGAGTTAAAAGAGGAAGGAAAGATGTACAGTACATAAACTGAACAAAAATATATGCATACAAATAAAAATATTAGTATATGTAGATATAGGCTCTTAGCGTCCATGATTATAGTGAAAGTAGTCAAATAGATCAAAATAATAAAAGTTTCATTTGAATACTCGTCAGTTGCATAGTATGCTTTTTCAAGTAAAAATGCTTTCAATAAACTGATTGATGTAGCCGTTAGTTACTACGTGGTAGGAGATCATGATGAAAAGAGAAATGAAAATTTCTATGTTTTTAACCACTTTTATTTGTAACTAACGTTACTGTTGTTTCGTCCCTTATGGACATTTTCAAACATAAACAATAAATTGTTTAATTTATAACAATTCAAACTTAAACAAAAAATTGTTAAAATTTGAAAATGTCCACATAGGACGAAACTGCAGTAACCTTAGTTACAAATAAAAGTGGTAAAAAACATAGTAATTTTCTTTTTTCATAAAAATGCTTTCAATTTTATTTTCAATGTTGTTGTATCGAATTCCCTCACTGTAAGAGGGAGTTTGTTGTAAATTATTATTAGAGTATGCGGTACGTTTTTTTGAATAAATGAGAAGTTTAAAGTATTACAGGTCAAGTCTGAATTATTTGTCGTAGAATGTATGTGTGTATTTTAGAGTTCTCCAAAAGTTTGGTGTTTTCCTTAACAAATAGTATAGTATCAAGAATGTACTGGCTGCATAAGGTTAGTATTTCATTTTTTATAAATAAGTGATTACAACTATCAGTTTGTTTATGGTTGAATATAATTCTTAGGCATCGCTTTTGCATCTTGAATATCTTGGGGACATCTGTCGAAGCACCCCAGAATATTAAACCGTACTTGATCCTTGAGTGAACTTCGCGTAGTAGACACACATAGCAGCGTTTATATCTATTGATCTTGTTAGCACTCTCAGAGCATAGTAGTATTTTGCAATATTCTGTATTATTGAGGTTAAGTGAGTTTTTCAGTCCAATCTAAAATCAAGCTCAATTCCCAAGAATTTTGTACTTTTGCAAGCTGATATTGTTGATCTACCATCTGAGGCTGAGTTTTCACATGCAGTTGATTGTTGGAAAAACTTCATTACTTGTGTTATGTTTATATTCAACTTTAAGTGATTATGTGTGAACCAATCTTCCAATATATTCAGTGCTTCAAACACGCTTCTGTCTAATTCTGCAATACTATGTTCCTTGATTACTATACTTATGCCATCTGCAAACTGCACAGTGTTGCTAGCATTTGCTAGCTCATTGGTATGCAGAATATATAGCAACGGCCCTAAGATTGATCCTTGCGGAACTTCTCTCAAGATTGTTAATTCATCTGACTGTATGTTTTCGTTAGTGAGGTGGTATTTTTCAACAA
>WOGN01000221.1:0-15657 GCA_015342105.1 Leptinotarsa texana | reverse complement strand
ATTTTGCAAGTATGATTTTATCGAATCGGCTGAGATTCCCCCTATTCCATAGCCATTAAGCTTGCCTATTAGTATATTATGGTCGACACTGTCAAAAGCTTTTGACAGATCTAGACAAATCATTTAAAGTGTGTTTTCTTTCATTTTGACTATTTAGCACTGTGCACAAGGCTTGATAAATCGCTCGCTTCAGAAGCCATTTTGGGTGTCACTCAATAACTAGATAGACTATAAGACGATTATAGGGTTTTTTCGAATATTTTACTAATGGTCGATAGTACAGTTATTGATCTATAATTTTCAATTTTATTTTTATCACCTTTTTTGAATATTGCTTTCATGTGAGCGATTTCCAATTTATTGAGAAATATGCCAATACTAAGCATTATGTTGACAATCAATGTTGAAGGTTTTGAAAGTTCTTGCGCAGTGAATTTCAGGTTCACAGGAATTTCATCATAGCCGACAGATCTGATGTTTCTTAGAAATAGCATTATGCTATGAATTTCACTTTCAGTTATTGGTGTGAGAAATAAAGATGGTTCGCTGATGGTAACCTAGCAGGATTATTTATTTTATTGTTTGCTGGTTTGGAAAGGAGACTAGCAGGGTAATTTAATTTTGGATTCGCAGGTTCCGAGCATTGATTTATTCGAGCATTGCCTTTCTTTTATTTGTAGCATTTGAAGTATATTGATTGTCAAATATTACCTTCGACTTCTTGATAACTTTTTTTAGTATTTTGTAGTATTGTCGGTATTGTTCATTTGATATAATTTGTTTTATTTTCTATTGATAGAGTTTCTTTCAATTTTTATATAATATTCTAATGCCCTCAGTCATCCACTTTTTATGTGTCTTCATTTTTAGTAAAAATTTTTTTTGGCTTGAATGAAATATTCATCAGATTCATTATTTTATTAATGAATATATCATAAGCTATATTTGGATCATCAGTAGTATACAATTCTTTCCAATCAAGAACATCTATTTCAAGTTTGAATTGCTCCATCTTTGCTTTAGAGAATATTCTTTTGCATTGTGTTGCTTTGGGTCACGTTTCGCTTAATGTGGATGATATTAAGATTTGTCTTCCATGATCAGAAAGTGCAGTATTCAGAATTTTTGATTCATAGTGTTTACTTGTAGATATAGATATATTATCTAGAAAGGTATGTGATTTTTTTGTAATTCTTGTTGGGTCAAATATGGTTTGATTCATATCATAGGTAGTTGAAATGGGTAAAAAGGCATTTGTCAGTGCATCTTTTGCTAGTAGATTTATGTTGAAGTATCCGCATAAGATTATATTAAATTTAGAAAATGTCACTGAACAAGCATCTAATATTTTACTCAGTAAGTTAAAAAGTATTTCAGTGTCCCCTGAGGGAGGACGATATATACATAATAAAACTATTTGATGTGATGCACTTACAACTGACGAGCATTCTGTTTTGATGAAGTTTGGCGAATTCTTTACTGTGGGTATTCGTGTATGATCTGACAAAAATACATGAATCGTCGTATATACTATTGGCTCTAGAAAAGTTAGATAGAAGTGCGTAGCCATTAAGTTTCATACAGTTCTCTTCATGTTCTGTATACCAGTGTTCAGTGAAACATATATATGTAGGTTTAAGGTGTAGGTCTCATAGTAGAACTTCTATCTCTAGTGTGTTGTTTATTAGACACTAGATATTTTGATAAAAAATCGTTATTTCTGGATTGGGAGCATTTTTAGGTATTACAACTGGTGTTTTTTTTTCAACAGATTTTCTTTTGGAAACCTTTGTTACTGGGGGTTTCGTGTATATTGAAAATTAAAATTTGTTTTTATTTTACATGCCCTCGGGAGCAATCTGGCGTAGGCGAGAATATAAAAAATTATATTCTGAGTTTTCTTCCTGTGTGTGCTTATATCTTACTAATCGCCACTGTGGAATTTTCACGGACGCCCAAGGCCATATGATTATACAAAACAACTTTAATAGTGGACTGTGTGGTCTCAATCGCTGATACTTCGGGGATTGTTCGCGATAACACGTCGGGAACAATATAGTCTTTTTGTTCCGGTATACGATGTCAAAGTCAAACTGTTGTAGCCTAACCACGGAGCTACTCAATAGTGTACAGTGCTGCCAAACATTCACGTTCGGTCGTATTGTAGTTTCGTTCTTGACGGGTGAGGGACCTGCTGACATGACAAATCACATATTTGCCATCATCCATTTTCTGGAACAGAATGCCCCCGAGTCCGTAAGTTGCATTACGAAGGTTCGAGGAAAGTCTGGCAAGGGAGTATCTGAGCCGAGACAACCGCATCCTCAACATCAGTAGGGAATTTTCGACATTTATTCATCCAAGACCACTTCTTGTTCTTCGACAGCAGCGCAGTCATTGATGCTATCATTCGGAATGAACCGACGATACCAATAGGCAATGCCCAATGTTCAGAATTGCCGATACTTTATCGGGATACACATGAAGGCCTTGTCTGTTCACTATATATTCAAGATAGTAAAAATTTGGTGTACAGAAAAAGGATTTCTTTTCCGAGGCAGTTAAACCTTCTTTTCGAAATCGGTTGAAAACCCCCGTATGAACGATAGATGAGACTCAAAGTCCTGTGTCATCAAAATTACATCGTCTAGATAAACGAATACGTTTTGCTCTAGATCAGCCCCTGAAACTCTATTTATGATTCTCTGGAAGGTAGCTAACGCATTGCAAATACCGAATGACATCCTTTTGAAATGGTACAGTCTACGTCTCGGTATAGTATACGCAGTGTATTCGCGAGACTCCGGAGATACAGAGACCTGCCAATAAGCAGACTTGATATCCATGAAGCTGAGGTATATTGCGTTTCTCATTTTGTCAAAGATGGAACTTATGAAAGGCAATGGTTACTTGACTTGACCAGGCGGATTCTGAAGATTTGATAACTGGCCTTAGCCAACATTTCCTTCACACCGTTATCGATCTGAAGTAGCATAGATGGAGAGACACGATATGTTCGTTGTTTTATCGGTTCCGATGATGCTATGATTTTGTGTCGAACCATTGATGTACACCCTAAGGAATCACTCTGTAGTTCAAAATAGTTATGGATGATTGCATCCAGATGGCTTTGTTGTGCCATATTTGAAATATTCTTAGAGATTACCGGAGTAACCAAGTTTATTCGTGGGTTGGGGCATTCAAATTCCACACAGTCACTTTTCAAATCCGCAATAATACTCATGTATATCCAAACGTCTACGCCCAGAATGATGCTGTAATTCAATTCTGGGATAATCAGTACCTCAATAGTTCGCACTTTCCCTTCTAGGTTAAATGGTACCCTCGCTATTCCAATTACCCTGCAATGCTGGTCGTTCGCTACTTCACACGTTTTCACCTCAGAAGTACTGAGTTCAATTCCTAGCTTCTGTAACACTGTCCAACCAGGTCCTACAATGACTGTTCTGTTACAGCCGCTTTCTGACAGCGCTGGAAATTTCAGACCCAGAACGTTAATTTATAAATAAGGCCTTTTCTTCCTCACAATGTTACATGATATAGTCAAGAAACAGATGTATATTATAAGAATTGGTAGTCGCTGAAGGCAAGCGCTCAGAGCACACTAGGCGACTAGTTAGTGGCTCCTCTGACCGTTTCCCACACAAGTTACACAATTCCTAAGTGTCACCCCTTGGGCTCCACATCGATCCGTGATTGGTTACAATTCAACCGCAAATGACCAGGTTGACCGCAGTTTCAGCAACGAGCACTCAAAGTCGCTTTCTCAATATCTCGACCGACCGTCATGAATGAACTCAACGTTGTGATGCTTTTTCAGCAGAAGCCATTTAAATAGGGAATAGCATTTTTCCACGAATGAAGTCAACACGTGATCCTTCCCTACGCTTACTAGACGATATAGCAAAAAGTTTCTCCATATATGCGATGTAGATGATTACTGACTCTGTAGCCCCCTGGGTCCTACGTTTGAGTGTGTCCCATATTCGTTCTTCATAGTTTTTTTGCAGAAAGCTTACTCGAACTGTGTTTGGAAAGTCATCGTAGTCGCAAATTTTGTTTCTAGCAAATCGAAAATCATCTTCTTATTCAAGTTATACCACTAACATTCATTATAGGATTGAACAAAATATCTTTCACAGGAATGCTACATAACATAGTATATTGAGAATGTTCTCAATGGCGGACATCGATATTTTCAAATGAGACACTTCTTTGGTTGTGCAGTTCTTCACATCCATCTTTACCTACTCAGTTCATAGTAATTTCAACCATCAATGAACCAAATTGGATTTTTGAAGTCACGAATATTGCAAAACTCCAATATATATCGAGATATGTTTTGATTTAGGAAGCTGATGCATAAAAAAACAAATTTCCACGTTTAATGAAGTAGCCAGCCACTTCTAATACAAAAACTCAAATATTTCATATCGTTCGGAAGGTAACTGCTGGATAATTTATTTTCATGTAAATTAAATATGTTAATTTGTACCGTGACCGTGAACGAGACAGAAATTTTCAAATATTAGGTAAGTAGCACCATCCGATAAAAAAAATAACTTTGTATTGTGCCCTCCAAAGTTCAATGAATGGCGACTTCTCAGCCTCCTTTTTACAGAATACAAACTATGGAATTACTAGCGACTCGCCCGGCTCCGCACGGGTGCAATGCTGATACTAAATATCAATTCACCTATCGTAAATTTGAGAGTATGGAGAAACGGGACTTGCGTTCCAGTTGAAATATATGAAAATCATTTATTATAATACATATTCAATATAAAATGAACCTATCGCCCCCGCGTCTGGCGCCTCAGTTGGAATATTTAAAAATCATTTTTCGCACATCTACCACGTAAAATGAATCAACTTATGAAATTTCAGCCTTCAAAAATATGGCGGTACGGAGAAACAGTGAAACGTAATTTTCATATGAAAACGCGCCTTCTTGAGTGAATGACTGTCGCATTTATAAGTATAGACAAGTATTCATTCATTACATGACTCACCTCCACATCTCATTTGACCTTCATTGATACTTTTTGATTTATTATCCAGAATTTTTCCTGTATCAAAATGAATTAATCGACTATGGTGCTTTTTTCAGAAATTTCAGTAATATATAATCTTGAAATGTTGAGATATCACCAGAAAACCAATCCATTGCTCGATTATAGGTTAAATGTTGCTCATCAAATTGAAAAGTGTCAAAGAAGGTCAAATAAGGTGTCACGGTGAATCGATACTTGTGATTCTATAGTTTGTATTATTGTGCAGAAAGAAGACTGAGAAGTTTCGGTACATTCTAGGACTGTAACTCCGCTAATGACCTTGAACATCGATTATTTTTGGTTTTGTCAAGATACGTAAAGTTAGCGCCAAAAGTGATGGCCAGCCCGCCCCCATGAACACAAACTCATTTTCAATTTAATCCCCACTACAGCTCTTGTAATACATATAAATGTTCTCTACAGGTCGTGTCAATACTTGTCCCCCAATGCTGTTGGCGTTTGATATTCTCTGAATAATTTGTGTTGTTTCTGAAAAAATGCCATCGCCTAACAAAAACCAGTCACCAAGAGTGAATCATTATATAACATCCAAATGAACTGTACTTCTACCTGTAATACTAAATAAAATATGAAAATGAATTACACAAAGAAGTTATGTTCCATTTGCTACCCTAATTAAAATTAATTATAGGTACGACACTGGCCGGCAAGAGGCCTATCGTTATCCAATTAGAATTCAGTTGAGGGAGTCTGTTTATGTGCGATCGCTCGCCATCACGTTTGGCGCTTGCTATATTTACATTTTTCCTCAGCCTATCTAAAATTTGACTGGAAACGAAAATCCAGTACCATTTCTACTAAGCTTGTATTCTTCAGTTGGTTTAGAACGTCAGTTGAATTGGTCTACGTATAATAAAAGACACATTCGAGTTGGAGTGATATCCAAATGATATTGTGATAAGGTCATACACCAATAGGAATTCAAATTACATAGAAAGTGAAAGTCTTGACCTTCAAAGATGAAGTATCCATGTTTTTGTACTCAAAATAATCTCAAGATGGAAAACATTTCAACGAATATAAATCTGATGACCTCATCTGTATTTTATGCTTCCTTGGAGTTCATTTTCAAAAATATTCAGTTCCATTAGAGAAGATTTTTTTTCTACACTTTCTACCCGACATTTTTATTTTCGAACAAAAGTTTCAGTCATAAAGTCTTTCCAAAAGTTTTTGTTTCATTATTCGAACTGTTCAGTTAGATATAAGGAAAAAATCATACGGTTTTTTCATATATTGGAGGATCGATGAACGATGTTACTGGAAACTTATGACTCAATAAAACAATGAAATTCATAGAAGTAAAACAACAGTAGTAGAAAATAATAAAACAGATTCAATTATTGAAAAGTCAGAAGTGCCAAAATACATAAAATGGTTCTGCTACTGATCATCGAACCCTTGCGAAATTTACCATAAGACCTCTCGACCACTGGAAGCGAACGCCGTTCGTCGAAATCGTTCGATGCACGTCGTTCAATACTCATTGTTCGTCAGGATTCGTAGTAAGTGATATGGTTCTTTGAAAAGAATTTTTTGATTATTCTAATGAAGAATTTTTCGCTATGGAATTATCATTTTTGATTCATCGTCGTATCAGGCACAGGCGATATCGACGAAAGCGGGAAATGTAGGTGAATCCCATTTACGCAAAAAGGAACGAGTTCGGTGAATTTTCTCATTTGTGGCATGATCTTCAAATCGTCGATGACCACTTTTTTTCTTTTCGAATGAGAAAAGATACTTTTCAATACATTTTCGTAACTATTTGTGATAATTTAGGAAACATGTTATTCAACGCAAAACCCGAAAGGGATAAATAAAAAAAATCGGGCATATACAGACTAGAATGTGGGGACTATCCAGCAGCTCATACAGGTCAGACAGGCAGAAACATCGACATAAGATATCGAGAACATGTATTATCAGATAAAAAAATTAGCCATATATGGACATCTGAAAGAAACAAACCATAAAATAAATAAAGGAAACATGAGAATTCTTCATACATGTAACAAAGGAAGGGAGATAAATTTATTGAAAGCCTTGAAAATAAATTGTACAACGACCCCAAGTTCATAACGCTCAACGACCAACTAGATCTATGCAGCTCGCCCCTTTTCAATTTAAAAATTTCAGGATCAATCCAATAGTTGACAATCGTGACATATTGTAATATTGGTAACCTGTTAGCTCAGGTACCTAGAGCAGATACCTGTCCACAATATTCAAGATGCAACTTGACAATTTGTGGTAGTTACTTGAAAATGGCCTGATAAGCCGAAACCGGTCGTAACAAATAATTAAACACAGTAGAAACGAGACAAAAGTATTTCCTTTATTCTATATTCAACATGAATTTTCACAGAATAAATAAGTCATCAATCGAACAAACTATTTTCTCATTAGATCGGGCCAAGTGGGCGCGTTCCTCCACCGATTCATGTGTTGCACTTCCAGTGGACGAGAGGTCTAACATTGAAATTTGGTTAGCATTAAAGTTCCTTCTGCATGTCAGACGTTACAAATCCATTTTTAAAGTGAACAGAAACTATCATAGTTAGATTGGACAGTAAAAAGCATTGAAATTTGAATTGACTATAAGGAATGAAAATGATCTTGGGGTGGTTCGATTTCTTTAGAGATTCCATCGTCTGTCGGTATTTTATAACAATTCAATTCAAAATCAGTATCACAATATTTGATGGTGAATTTATGAACTTATTCAAGCTAAGAATTTCAAATGAACAATTGAAAAGTACGTATGAAGACAAGTAGTGTTCTTGTTGGTTAGTTGAACAGTTTATCAAATGATGTTTTCACTTGTTTTTTTTTTCTTTTTAAACGTTCTTTTCATCTTTTTCATTTCAACAATTTTTAGTTTCATTGGTTTTGTTGAGTTTTTTAATTTACCAAGGGTTATTTCACAATAATTCCAAAACCTACCGTTATCTGCTTCTGTTAACTGATACCATCCACCACCTTCTTCTGCTTCTTGTAGGATTCACTTTTTTCATTGAATTTATATAAGTTCAACTCATCACTATAAAAACTGCAGCATTAATCGTTTCATTTTCCATATTCGTTGTTCCCACACCGAGCCATATTTGGGAAAATCGCCGCATTGTGTCCACTATGCTCACCAAATGTCGAGTTGCTGCCAAATAGCGAATGACAAATAGCGAATATACCCGGCTATCAAGTATATTAAGTATGTTAAGTATATTAGGTATATTAAGTAAGTATTAAGTATGAAAGTATACTGTTGGATACTGAGAGAAATACGCCAGAATTGACTAATGGGATGTGACCTACACAGATCCAACTTGCGACGGAAACACCCTTGAGAATTGACGACTCTGTCAATAGCGAAGGGCATTATTTGAAAAAACTGTGATGATAATGCAAATTGTAGTATTGAAACTATTTCACGGTAATAAATGGAATATTCAAATGAGGGACTGAGATTGACATAAAAATAATAATAAACCTGTAATTTTTTTCTCTACGAGAAAGTCGATGAATGATTATAACCGTACAATTTCCCTCTTTCTATCCTAGTCAATAATATAAGGAAAAGTTATGAGAGAAAATATTTGAGTTCAATTCAAAGAAAAAAAATCTGCTGCGGTTCTCATGTAACGATCAATATCTTCTTGAATAATAATCGTTAAATGTTATAATGCCGGTTTGAATATCCAAATGGATGTTAACATTTCCGATTGCCTGGAACACAGATATCTAATTTCATTTTAATATATCTATCAATCATTTGAAATACTCTCAAAGTGAGTCTGGGGATTTATGACTCCAAACTATGAAAAAGAATTATTTCTATTCTCTACTGAAATACATAACGACTGTAATTTTTATCAAAATCTCATCTGGATTTTATGAAGGTTCACGAATATTTCAAAATGTAATACCCTCAACTCAACGTTTGAAGAATTTGAAGCATACGGAGCATATTCTTATCTATTCAAAATAATTTCAATCCGGACTGTGCGTTGGTTATTTCATATGAAAAATTTTAGTATTGTTCGAAATCGATGACTCTCAGAGCTGTACGAGAACGCGCATCAGCGTACATTCGAAGACAATAACCTTCTATCAACTCTGTGTGTGTAACAGAATGAAAATTCTATTTTGTATTTTTCAGCATTGACATTCTTCCTAGGAACAGAATATACATTTTTCAAAGTTTGTTTGAAGGTGATTGACAATGTTTCATGGTGAATTTCGTTAGTTCGAACTTTCATTACCTGATATGATATAATAGGATTTGAAATCCTTGAAAGAACAAATTCAATTGAAAATTGAAATGGATAGCTGAAGAATACAATTATATCAAGGGAAAAACCTCAAAATTAGATTACAATAAAATAAAAATTAGGCAAAAAATTAAAAAAATTTGAAAAATTAAAAACATGCTCTGCTTTTCTGCTACTTTCTATTCATTGTGTGCTTATCTCGTGTTTGACAAAGCGGATTTTCAATGGCCTCTTAGTTTCACAGACGAAGGATTTGCCGCATTCACAGGGTTTATGATGAATGCAATTCTTGGATTCGCAGTCAGTGTTTGGTGGCCCCGTTTCCGTGAGGCTGCTACGGATGTTGTTTCCCAATCTGGAGCAGATTCTGATGTTGTACTTGAATTCAATTCTTCTCATCTTTTCCGACAATCCTCTGATGTAAGGAAGTGCAAGCACTGGTTTTTATGGCTTCCCTTCCTTGCGAGGCTCTTGCTTTCTGCCATCATCATTTCTGAGTATTCATTCAATTGAATATATTTCATGGTAATGCCTAGTTCTTTCTCAAGATTTTCCTCCATATTGAAAGGCTCCCTAGAGTCTTGATTCCTTTTTCGGTATATTGACGGTGGTTGGATTCGTGATTCAGATACTGTTTCGTGTGATTTGGTTTTTGGTAAATACAATGAATTGCCATTCTTAGGCGTATACGTGAAAAGGACCGACACTGAGTGGGAAACATCGGTATTGAAATTCATCAGTTATGGTGCACTTGATTCTAGAAAATGTAGGAATAAACTTCATTTGAAAAACGATTGATATGGAAAACACATTCTGGACTTTCTTCATTGGCAATTTGTAGCAAAATTTGAAAAAAAAAACAGATTATTTCAAAATTAAAAGAGTATGACAGTTCTTTTAGTATAAGGCAGTATTCAAATACTGCAGTATTTGAGAGAGGCAGTACTTTTCTATGATAGTTACTCACAAGAAGTTGATATTGGTTTCCTGTGTTAGGATAACTTGTATTCTCAATAATATGAAGAGTGACCTACAGCTTATTCACTAGTCACTTGAGTAATACTGTAAGTTTCTAGAAAAACAATTTTTCGCATTCTATTGTTCAATCCTTCCCAACTCTATTGAAGAAAAATGACAATTCCTATCAGATGGTTAAGTATCACCACAGTTTTAGTGTCAAAATTTGTCACTCTCATAAAGGAATTCGAGTATTTATATTCCAACTGAATATGCGATCAAATGTAATATGTAGTTCACATTGAAGATATATTGACTGAACTTTCACTTCTATCGCCAGTTGACATTGCTTGAATCACCATTTCAAGTTACTCTAACTTTGAAATGACGATAATGAAAAACAAATTTTTTTACCTTCCAATCGCTCCATAATCAAATTTGTTCATCTCCTACCGAAATAATCACTTTAACATGAAAGTCAAGATAAAACTGGGAAATATAACATAGGAGGAACGAACACAAAGCTCAACTCTCGAGTCTCGAGGATTATAAAGAGATTCGTTCAGGTTTATGTTTGGAAAGTTCTTTAATCTTGTTTAATTCAAAGTTAGCAGGACTCACACAAAACATTTCGTTCGTATTGTAACGAACCCATGGAACTCATCTCATGTAAGGAGCTTCGAGATACATGAGTTGTGCGGGAGTTGTACTGATTTATAATTGAATATTATCGATAATCTCAATACTAACACTTGTCCGTTATTTTCTTAGAAACGACTGCAATATTCAGATCTATGAAATAAAATATTCACATAAATGAAAAAGTGTGTTGGAGCGTGTTTTGAAAACATTTTTTTCTCTTTTGAATTGAACATGCTTTTTCTTTCAAAGGGCTTTGAGCTCACCAGGAGATGACGTAGTCCCAGTCTCAGTGATATTTATCTATGTAATCTTAGAATACATAATCTCAGTCATCTCTTGATGATGCTCACGTGGTTAACAAGATGGGCGTCAAGATACAGCAAGTTTTTTCTGGAAAAAGCAAAGTGTTTTACTTGGGGAGTTGGTAAGGGATTTTGTGGTGGTAATTATGGGAAGCCGTCGTATTAAGCTTTACATATATTTTAACCCATACAAAAAAGTATTCGGAACTATTCTGGAATGGTTCAAAATGGCATATGATATTTCGAACATAACTCCTCCGAATACTACATTACATTCAAAAATTATGAATTTACACCATTCTATTCAGGAACAAGCACCAACCAGAACTCAAATACTTTTTACCTATTGGAGTTTTTATGAGATAAAGTAGACTGATTCCTCATTCTTAAACTAGTTACTTTGTATATCTATCAGAGAACACTTCCGTTTTCACTTTCAGACATACATCAATGATTCCGAAGAGGAGTTCGAGACAAATTTCCTAATGAAAGTTCTCGATGATTTCAACAAAACAATTCATATAGTGGTGAACAAACAATGGGCTATTTGGAATAGAAACTCCGCCACAATTCATAGTTCTTATGCCACATTCTGCTGCTTATAGACTTTCAGAAGCCTTCAAAAACTCCGTATCATGAACCGATCCCATTTATCAAATCTCATTCTCATTCATCCGATCTCACTCTCATTCATCAGATATGAAAGGTTGATTGGCGATGACAAAATTGTTCTGACGTCAATAAACGCCATTTCCAGAACTGGATTCTCAGAGAAAAAATGATTATCTAGTTATTTTTAGGATTATCCAACGGAATACCATAAAACCAAAATGATTACAGTTCCTTTCAATTCGTTTCTCTTGCTCGATGAGTCTTCAGTTTTTTTAATGAAATTCAATTACATTTGGAGTCCACTTTCCTAGGATTATCAAAGCTAATTAACCTCTCACCCATTATGACCTATCTGGTAGTTCACTTCTAATACACTGCAGGTTTATATTTCAGGACGAATTCCTCGGCAATGTAAAATTTCGCCCGGAGTGATGTAAAGCACCATTTCGTGTTTCTCGACGTCATTAATCACAGATATGGATTGCCCCTCTCGTCGGTTGACGTGAGATGACGGATTTTCCAGTACGTTCGTCTTCGTTATCGAAACGATCGTCGTTTCTACGTGGTCGCGTTCAAAGGAATCTTGGTGTTAATGGTGAAAAGTTCATTTCCTTTTCTCTTTGGTCGATCATAGAGGCCTAACTGAGAAGAAATGTTTAGTTTTCTGAAGATTTTTTCCATTACTGAGAAAAAATTAATTATATTTTTTCAAAATGATATCAAAAATGTCATTATGCTACAAAATAACATCCACTATTGAATAACATTGTAATATCGATGAGTGTACAAAGTTTTCTAATTTTTATAACTGAATATGAATCGAAATATCACATATCAGTATTCATATAGGTAATCAGTGAATGTTAAGGATGAATTTTAATTAAAACGCGTTTTGCTTTAGTAAAACGGGATACTCTGGCTGAAGTCAAGACAGTCACTGAACACATCAGGAGGCTGTCTCAGAAATTGTTAGAGTCCTTCCTGCGGAAAAGCCCGTTGACGAGGGACGTCACGGCAATTATTCTGTGATTCACTGGATGTCTTCCAAGAAAAACGCGAAAGCGATCTTGCTTGGTTCACGGAGAAATTAGTTAGGATAATTCACGCCTTAGTACGATGAAAAAATTAATTTCCCTTGACTTCATCATGAACTTTTCCAGGATGTTTCAGATAACTTACACTAGCTAACACAGGTTAAATGATACAACAATATCGAAAACGCATCGAAAATGCATAATCTATACCACGAAAGAGATATGGTGGCGACTAATGGAAAGTAGAACTGGAATTGCTGTCAAAGAATAAATATGAAACTGTATAACTCTTCTCGTATTTTGTTACAAAAACATTTGTTTTTATTTCAAGAGGAGATGATTGCAAATCATAATTATGTGACACAAAGCGTGATTGTGTGACACAAGCTTGCTTCTTTAGAATAAAATATAAATATGAATAAAAGACTTTCAAAGCAACACTCGGTACCTATGCATGAAATAAAACTCCAGACATTGGCTTATGACCTGGTAATTATTGATTCAGATGTTGAAGCGAAACTCGAGTAATAGAATAACGATTGTTTGGCGATATCGTAAATCCAGATGAAAATCTTGATGACTTGAGAAAATAATGTCTTGCCACGCAAACACTTAATGCAATTTGTTGTTTTTTCTTGGTAGAGTCGGCACCATTTCAATCATATTTAAAGTTTGCAATCGCGAGTAAATGTGATCGAACATGCCATTGTGATTTGCGGAAGTAATTTCGTTCAATGCTGCAGCGGTTATTCGACAAAATAAAGGAAACACTCCCGACCAGTCATCCAATTCCGATTTATTTGTGGCCATTGAACTTCCAACTGGATTTATTACCGCGATTCATAGTTGATGGGGTTGAAAAAGATCCTTTCGCTGACGATTTTGTCACGAGTGAGCGTTCAATGGCTTTGTTCGCAGGTGATGGAGTATAAGCTTTTGAACACTCGGAGCGTTGGAATTGGCGCATCGAATTCCACTGATACAATCCCGAAATGATAGATTTCGATGATTGTTGACATACCGTGAAGAATTATCACTCGTAATTTCATTTCCGGATTTCCTGATTTTGGAACCTATTTCAACATTTCTGTGAGGTTTCAAACGATACCAAAAACACAGAAGTCATTCAAATATATGCAACTTTCATATGATATTCTCATGGGTTACCTACCTGTCAGGAAGCACTATTTTCCAAAAAAATATTTTTTATCCAATCTGAAAAAATGTATGAATGGATTTTTTAATATATTGTAACTCGTCCTTTGAAAGTACTGATTATTTCGAGGTTACTTATCTCATGCACTTTGACTAGTACATTTTGTAAAATCTTTATTCGTTAGGCACTGGTTCATTCAAATATAAGAATAATAAGAATAGGTAAATAAAGGACCAGGGAGGTCACTCCCAATCAATGCAAAAAGACAACCAACAGTTGGGTCCATTCACCTGTTGTTCTGTCGACGGATAGGATGTCCACAAGGCTTCGAATTTGCGTTCTTCAGCTGCACAACACTCCAGAGTTTTGATTTTTACACTTTAGCAAATAGACTGATCACAAAAATGCGCATGTCTGAGTTTTCCCCAACTGCATTTGCTTGGTGAAAGAATCCTGTTTAGTTACAGGGAAAAATTAATACCCAACAAATAGAAGTGAAAACTTCCTCATTCTGCCTTTGCATTTTGAAAAGGTAATAAAACAAAAAATAATAATGATTTCGAAAATAATATGATAAGGGGAACCCTTAATATTCTGGATACCCAAAAAAGGGTATTTGACCCTTTTTAATGCAAAATTTCAACTTCTGGTAAAGGGCATAACTTTACCAGAGGTCGCCTGAATTCACTACCATCCGCAGTGCGGATCGTAGCAACGCGACAAATATCATCTACACCTGGGTGCAGAGCTGTAATTCTGGAAATATTCCATTTCGAAGGACAAACATTATCTTGCTTTATTATTACTGAAGTACCAAGTTTGGGAGGTGGCGAAGTGGGAGCAAACCAATACGCCTTTTGTTGCAAGGTATGTAAATACTCCTGATGAAGTCGTTGTAAAAGTTGCCAAGCTGATTCAACTCCAAGACGAATCTGAATCAGGTAACGCAGAAATAGGTTCAAGAGTTAAAAAGTGACCCGGTGTTAACACGGAAAAATCATTGGCATCTGAACTGATGGGTGTTAGAGGGCGGCTGTTTAGCAACCCTCAATCTGAACGAGTACTGTGTAAAATTCTTCGTGATTTGAAATTTGATCACCAATTACTCGCTTCGAATGCGTTTTTACTGACTTGACTCCAGCTTCTACTAATCCCGAAAAATGTGGAGCAGAAGGAGGTTGAAAATGCCATCCTATTGCGAGAGAATTTGCTGCATTTCTCAACATGTCTTGAATTATTTTGTTACCACCAACGAAAGCTGTGCCGTTGTCAGAATAACATTTTTTTACAAGACTTCTTCGTTGAATCAAACGACGGAAGGTACACAAAAATGTCTCACTAGACAAATCTCCCGAAAGTTCTAAGTGTAATGCTATAGTAGCAAAACAACAAAACACGACCACGTACGATTTGAACGTAAGTTGAATGTTCTAAAATTTGAGCTCCCAAGGGGTAGTTGTCGCGTTCATCTTGTGCTAACTGAAGAATGGTTTGATTCGCAAGAAATGGAGAGCAAGACAACCCAAAAATCATTCTCTCAAGCATGTACTCGCGGATAGGTTCACATTTGGAGTTCCTCCATAAAAT
>WOGN01000220.1:0-28852 GCA_015342105.1 Leptinotarsa texana | reverse complement strand
ATATGAAATGGAGTACTTAACTGTCTGGACCTTCCTCTCCTTCATTTTGCCTGTCTCTTCCTTCCTTGTCTTCAATATACACGGTTATTAAAACGAATTTTAAAGAATCTAAATTTTTTCAAGTTGAAGAACTATCATTGTTTTATTTTAAAAACAACAGTCAATGTGTTACGCCTTCAATTATCCAACGAGGCAAAATTTCCTGCTAAATTCCCAAATTTCACTAGCACTGTTCTGCCGGTATACCGGTAGAATGTCGTTTGCTCATTACTAATGAGGAATGTATTTATCTGCGGAACAAATTAAAAAGTAGTTACTGAATGATAAGTGATAGAATTAAATCGCTTCACATCAGCTAGAGTATTTCCAGATGTTTCTTGGTTTCCTAGAATCGGCTCTCTAATCTTTCTGACCACCTCAAGATACTTCTGCCATATCAAGACTTCGAAGTTTAAACACTGATCTACACATTTCATTCGCCTTGTATATTCACTGAAATGTATTGTAATTGATTGCTATATTCTGAGTTTTTCTTTGAAATACATGACTGTCATTCATGGTTTTCATTACCTTTTGGTATAAATTGCTCGTAGCTTCTCTAAATTAATGTCGATGCACAACTCATGAAGCAGTGAGTTATGAGATATCTGTTGAATGGATATCTATATTACCTCTTTTTCATTTCTTTCTGCTTTTTTGTTTGAGATTCATTCAGTTTCTCCTAGTTTCAGCTCACTTTCTGTACTCTCTATATATCTTTTGATATTCATCAAGAATTTTCTGAAATTCCCGGAGCCTCAAATTTTCTGTATTCGCTTTTGAAGTAAAAAAAAAATCATGGATTATTATTATGTTGGTAACATTTTTATTTCCGTTTCGTTTCTCGTTGAAGTGTCAGCAATAATTTCATTTTTCATTTCCCCGACTTCATTTCTTTTGTTCGGGTTACTGTTTTGCTTGTTCCACTTATCCTTGCTCCATGTTTTTCCAGAATTTCTTTTCGTTCCAATTACTATTACAGCACCATGGTTTTATGGAGTCTATTTATTTCATTTCTTTTTGAAATATGGATGTATTTTTATGATTAACTTCAGCACTTCTAGTTGCTGAATTCAACTTCTTTTATACTACCAATTTCACCATCATCATGAATATCGTGAAACACATTGTTTTTCAAATGAACTTGATCATCTTGTGAATGATACAATCATATTTTCCCATCTATTCTCCTGAACTCCTTTGTTATGGAGTTTGCAGGAATCACCTTATATCCTCATGAATTCTTTCGATTTTCACATTGAGTAGATGCATTTTCAAATGCCACATTGAATATTTTGCGGTCCTCAAAGCCAAGATGACCCATGTCACCGGTGGAATTCGTGAGCCAGAGTCAGGGAAAATTGGACGTTTCGGCATCAATTGATCCTTCAAATGAATGAAAATTTTTAATGATTTTTCTCACACCACACTTCGTTCTATCCGAATTCAAAGATAAGAAGCGCTGTACTTTGATAGAACCTTAGATTCTACGAATCGAGTACTTCGCCAGATCACATTCAGTTTCTTTGCACTATTGAGCTTACAACGACTCGATATAAACTCCATAAATATTATCTCTATGATCAAAAATTGGGTGGATTTCACACTTATATGAGCTTTATGAATCAGATAAATGTGTAAAATAATCAACTAGCGAGAAATGGTGTTATTACCCATGAGAATGAAGTTTGTTTGAACCTAAAGCGAGCCATTTCTCGCGGATACAATACTACGAGTATACTTTTTCTATATCAAAAAATTTTTAAAATTGCTTCTTCTGTGAAGAATATCCTGAATGGAGTAATATCATCATTTTACATAACAGTCAGCAACCTGCTAACCAATTTGTTCTACTGTATTAGGTTTCGAATAGTTTGAAAATTGGGTGGTTGATTGAAAAATCAAAAACTGCAGTCAGTGTTATTTGGATCGACAATCATTGGCTTACAAGCCCAAAGATCTACCAAACGTTTTACCGTGCTACATGAAAATTGGTGTGATAAAAAAATATTCCAGATTGTAACGACACTTATTTTGTTATTAAATGACGAACTTGGGAAATAATATTTTCGACATATTTTAAATTTCTGGTGGGGTACACTTCTTTTTCATTTTCGATGTTCTGGTTATTATGGATTATGCGCCCAAGTGTCAAAAAATGCTCTGGTTCTTTTTTTTTTGTTAGAAATCATATAGTTTGAAACGAACTCTATATTTAATGATTGTACTCAACGTTTACGAACATTCCGAGACTTACTTGCAAATGAAAATGAATAAAGAACAATTGTTGAGTAATAAATTTACTCAAATGTGATTGGTTCGTACGTGTGAGTGGTGGATCATTGCAATAGTCATAAAATCATTGATCGTTTCTTACTGTCTGTAATCACGATAGGAAAACATAACGATTCTTTCGTGAGTGGAGAGGGCTTGTTTCACTTGATCTCTTTTCTATAATTCCATAATTAAATCGGCACCTAAACCCTTGACATTCACATAATCAATCATATGTCCTACTTACGCCATATGAGTATTGACCTTTGCCACAGGACAATGGTGGAGATTCTTCAGGGATTGCAAGCGGTTTCTGCACTTCAATTGGGAGTGCGTTCGGATAATGAGGACAACCACCTAGTCCATTCTGACACCTGTAAATTACCTTGATGGGTTTATGTCCAGGCGCACCATTTATTTCACCAGCAATCGTAAGATGTTTGGAGCACTGAAAAAACATGTATCAGTGAAGGTGTATATTCAAAAGTTTTGATCGACGGGCCCGTATAGGCGTCCTACAGAAGCACTTGTTGAAATAAAAGTATAAATAGATTATCGAAATGTATCTAAATATCGTTTTAGATACATTGTTTCATTTATTTTTCATCATTCTATTCAATCAACATATATTTTCTTATTTTCTCTAGAGTCGAACAAATGCATTTGGGACAACGGATCATTATATATGCATCATCAATACCTTACGAGATAAAACACATATTTTTCATTAAAATGTATTTTCTATAAGTAAAAAACTTTCAAAGAAACTCGACATTTGCGTATTATAGCTCTCACGAGGTACACAGAAATGAATTATGCAGATGTGAGTGGTCGGCAATTTCTTAGATATTGAGATCAATTGATGACGTATTGATTTCGTTTGGGGAATGACATTCTGACATTCTCTACGGCTTGTCTTCAATATCATGGTAGGTAAATTTCATTCCGTAATTATGAATTGGATATGTGTATACCAATATACAGTGATTTTCTTTAATGTCCCCCCCTTTAATTTTTTGAACGGGTTAATTCAAAAAATTAAAATTTGGGATAATGAATTCAAAATTTGAAATAAAATTGACAGATGAAACTTCCAAAATGGCGACTGGGCTCATCTGGGGAAAAACTTAAATGGAAAGGAGAGTCTGGTGATACATATTTTTGAAGCTCCAGACGAATGCTTCACAAGCGTAGAATATAATGTCAATATCTTCAACTACTACAAAATGGCGGAATTTTCAATAATTGCATAAATACATTGATATTTATCTACATAGTATGAAGTAACAAGCTTGAGTTCAGTTCAGAAGATGCCGAACAATTTCGAACACAGTAACGTCAATGTCTCTAGAAATATTCATTATTCTCTGCCGTATATCCACACATTTTGATTCGAATTGCCACATGAAAAAAGTCCAAAGGTGTCATATCTGCCGAGCGCGCTGGCCATTCTGTAGGACCTCAACGACCAATTCGACGACCGGGAAAAGTTGTATCCAAACAGTAGTTTCAATCACATTTAAATACAATTCCCTTGTTGAATTTTGATCAATAAATAGAACTCCTAGAATATGGTTCCCCAATATTCTTGTCCAAACGTTAATTTTCTCTGGATATTGGGTATGTGTTTCTCGGAAAACGTGAGGGCTGGTGTCACTTCAATAACGGCAATTTTTTCTGTGAACATTGCCGTTTAAAAAAATGTACGTTCGTTACTAAAACAAATATTGTGGAGATAGGTAGGATGCCTTGCAATGGTTTCCGTCATGATTCCGCAAAATTCTGTTCTTCGATCAGGGTTATCTTCAGTTATTTGGTGTACCATTATGATTTTGTATGAATGATACCTATTCCTCTTCGAAAGTCTCCACATAGTAGCAGGAGTCACCTCACAAACATTCGCAACGGAATAAGTAGACTGTTCAGGATTTACTACCATCTCACCAATTATTTGCACTTGCTGTTCTTCCGGAATGGACGGATGACCTGAGGACTTTTTGTTATGTACACTACCGGTAGTTATGAATTTGGATGCAAGTTCCCTCAAATATTTTCTACAGATAAGACGATTCGAAAAACGTTCATTGAAAATCCTTTGGATCTCGTGAAAGTTACGCATCGCACCGTGAATAAAAATCGCTTCAATTTTTTCTTCCAATCGACGAAATTTTGCCATTTTAGAGATTGTTGACTTGGTACCTTTCTACTAGTAAAACCGAAAACTAAATGAAAATATTCTAACTGAACAATGATGTTCATTATTATACTGGCATTTTTCGTCGTTTTTATAAACAAAAAATAACTTAACAAATCTTATCGGGTTGCTGGAATTGCCTTATGGCAGATAAAAAGGAATATTCCAGAAATATCGATATTAATGTGTTTGTCTTCAGTAAATTATTAAATGTTTCGCCATTTTGTAGTAGGTGAAGATATTGATCCTCCTTTCCATTTAATTTTTTTCTCAGATGCTGCCCGTCACCATCTTGAAAGTTTCATCTATCAATTTTACATCAAAATAAAGTATTCATGCATTCATTTCATTATTGCAAATTTAAATTTTTTGAGTTGATCCGTTCAAAAAATAAAAGGGGGAGGATGACATTAAAGAAATGAACTGTATTTTTGACAGATATTGAATTTGGCATATGCAATATGAAATTCTATTTATTAGCAGAACAACTGCTAATATGCGAAATTTGATAAAATCATAAAACGGGGCCACTTTTCAGTTAGTTTCATAATAAAAGGTTAGGTTGTTTGAAGTAGTATCCACTTCGTTAGGTTTCTATTACCGATTTTCTGATGCACACGTTGATGATGCATATTATAGATCCGTTGACCATACTGTATGCTTCTTAAACTTCTTCATTAAAAAATTAAAGACTCTTCTTGAACATAAGATTTATTTATTCGGAAAATCGTGATGAATGGAATTGTTTAATCATATTTAATTCGATTCGCTTGATGTGCAAATTCAATTCATTTGAATTGACAAATTATTTTGATATATCTCTATTTATTTCCCTGATATCATGTACTAAATCTATAGCAAAGCAATACCATATGAAAAATCAGTTTTGATGAAAGTAATATTGTTTTTTTTTCCTGATTGACTCGGCTGCTACTTGATGAAGATTCATAGTTATTTCACAAACTACACCGGAAACCGAATAGCTTATGTATGTTATTCACTACGAAACAGTATATACTGTGCCAGCAAAACAGGTCGTGATATTTTTGGAAATAAAGTTTGTGAAGACCAAATGGATTCCGGAGTAGTTTGTAATATTATTGTTTCAACTGAGAATTTCAAACTGCATGAAATATTTTTCTCATATTTTTTGATAGCAATGATACGTGTTAGTCGTATCTAATTCCCACGTCAATTACAATCCAAATTGTAAATTAATGTTGATAATTTTCATCAACAAAAGGTCCGTCTATCAAAACTTTTGGTGACCATTCATTTTGATTTATTCGCCATCAGGAATGATTTGAATAGTTCATCCGCTATCGGACAATTTCCGAATTGAACTAGAAAAATAATTCCATTTGACGAACGTTAACAGTAAGAATTGAACCTTACAGAAGCCGCAGAGTGGCATTCATGATGGAGAAGTCTTCCCTAAAAATAGATATTCATTAGAATTTATTCCAAAAAATTAATTCAAAGTTTTCATAATTCAATAAATTGGACAGAAATGATTTGAAAAAAAAACATTCACAATTTGTTGTAGTTTCCATAGTAACAGGTATGAAAGTCAGTGGTCTCAACAAAAAATTGTCAATAAATTTTCATTTTCATTCATGATAGAATCAATTCAGTGGTTGTACTATCCCACTGAATAGAAACCATAAAATAGATCGCCCTCTTTATATTAACTAAACTAATTTTCATTCAAAACTTGCTATCTGAAGAGCCAGTTTTACTTCTGAGAATTGTTATTATATTCATTTGAAGTATTCTGATGAATTACTTATATGAATTACCCATAACTGAACTATATATGAATTACTCATAACTGATTTCAGAGTTCTGGGTTTAGCGTTATCAGTTCCAAGAAAATTTTATACGGTTCATGAAAATTGTCTGTTTTTCTGAAATTTTTGCAGTCTTTCGCAAATAGATTTCAACTTTAAACTATCTCACTCTTTCAATCGCTTTACCATAATCTCGTTTTCATTTACATTTGCATAGCTAACCTTTTTTCAACTGAAAAATCGTAAATGAACTTCAAGAGTTCATTAAAAAAACAATCAATAGTATACTTGAATATGAAATTACTGAAACATAATTCACATGTTTTCGTATGCAGATGAATTTAAAATATAAACATGTCCAATAAATGTATTTAGTCTTTTTTACTGTAAGTTTTCTTCAATTGAGACTGCTGTTCAGTGTAGAGAAATGATAAAATGCGAAATTGGATGATAGTTTGAGAATCCGTTCACTTGTCAATTTAACTTTTCCAAATCAAAATCCAAACACAATCATACTAAATTTTTCCTACTGTTTTTTGGGGTTCGCAACCTTTCACAATCTGAAAAAATTAAAGCCAAATCGACAGAGAATCTGCTGAAGTGTAATAAATGGCAAATTAAAAACTCCACCCCGAAAAGTTACTGCATAATATAAACTTTTGAAAAGTCCAGTTAGTCAGTATTTGTATGCATAACTATATAATGGTAGTTATGAGGTATGTGTATTGTTGTTGGATTTGTGGTGATTGTGGGATCTGTATATGTATATTCCAACTTCATTGAGCTCTTCCCTCGAACTGCACTGGAAATGTGTTTTGCTTCCAAAACGGTTTTAATAATACTCATTTCCTCTTTCGTGGTGAACTTTTCAGTATGCCCTTCAGCAGATTCTCTATTGATTTAGCCTTCATTTTTTCATATTGTGAAAGGTAACGGATCCAAAAGAACAGTGGAAAATATTAAGTCCTCCACAAAAAAAATTCTTTTGAAAAACAATTACACTTAATTCACAAAACTTCTCAGTTCAGACTAATAGTATATCACAAAATTAATATCAACAAGAACTAAATAAAATCATTTCAACAGAGTCCCAAGTTCGTAATTGTGAGAATTTTAAAATTCTCACTCCGATGAAAATATACGAGAGAATAAAAAATATATTAAAATCGTTTCAATATTATTCTAGATAGAGTTTGATATTGTGTGTTATTGCATTTGATTCACATTCAAATGGAAACTTCAAGCAGCTAGAAGTAGGACTTCCCATCAGAAAGATGGTACTTTCATATTTCAAAACATATATAGTCATTTTTTCAATAAAAAATTATGACAAAATAGATGCATTTTCTCATTTGAAATTCATCCAAATACGATAATATTTCTTGTGAAAATTGAACCTTTGTTACTAATTCAGTTTTAAACTTATTACAATTTCACGAATAAAAATAGCTTTCAGATTATTAGAGCTCTGTGAAAAAAAAATTGAGCGAGATTTTTGAAAGTTTGAGTATGTATATAGTTGTGGAAAAAAAATAACTGTGTGACATGTGACTTAATGACCAATACTCGATAGGAATTCATTTTGTGATATTTCCACAGAAGATTTCACAAAGTCGCTACACGTATTTTATAATTCTGCTTCCTAATAGTATAATACAGTCCTGAATATATTTATAGTAAACCATGCGTTATGATTTTATTAAAGGTTTAATGAAAATTTCACAAAACTGTTGTTGAATGTATTGAATGCTTGACAGGTTAGATGCAAATTTGAACCCATTAATAACCAACCTGAAAAATGATCTCCGCAAGGAAATATTTTAATCGATTGGAATTTCCAGAAAGAGTGTTTCTGAAAATGAATGATATGTTCTTTCATTAGATTCACAACTGTAGGATGAAAACTTAAGATAGATTCTCTGTTTCTGAAATATCGGTTATTTTCTCAAAACACTCCCTATTAATTCAGTACTCACTTTCAAACATCCACAATCGGCTTCTACGTAGGCCAGTATGGCCAACGCAAAAACGATGAAAACTTTCATAGTAACTCCCTTTAAACTCTCCCCCACGAAAAACAACTGAAACAGGCTAAAAGTGGTTTTGGTTTTATATCGTTTTTTATATACCTTATTTATAATTCAGAGTGCAATGACAATCCTAATGTCGTGTTGAAAGAGTTCATAATATTTATGAATTTTATTCATTTCTTCGTAAACAACTGTTCGTGGTATATTTTTGTGGCATTCTAATAACCGAAATCGAACACAAATAGGTGTAATTCTTCTGAAGTAGTGTTATAAAAGCGAGGTTGATAGTTCAAGGGCAATTTTTAGACTCTTGAGGGAAGCGCTACTCCCTACTACGATTGGTTGACCACTCAGAGGAGAGCGAACATTGCCTTTTTGCTTGGATAGTATATGTGTGAACATGCATCAATAAAATCGATATTATCATTTTTTTTTCTCATACAGTTTCACTGGTGTCAATGGTCTATTGAAATGATAGATCCAGACAAATATTTACATAGAATTTTTCGAAAATCTCAGAGTGAAGGCGCAATGTTATATACCAAACAGTTGAAAAGCACCACAACAGTTTGAGTGTAAAACTGATTTCTTTAATAGTAAAAAACTTTTTTCAAAACAAGCTTCAGAAAAAAAATATTATTTTACTTTATAAATAAAAGACAACATATTCTTTTCTCTGAATTACTTTTGTCAAACATTGATACCAAAACGTTATTTGTAATGTGTGTCATGGGTTTGACGCTTATTTTTGTCACTTCAATGAAAGTGAACATTACGATTGAACTTGCCATTATTGGTGAACCTACTTCCATCTGTCTAAAAGATTTTGACACCAGTCCTATTGTCAAAAAGTTTTCTTCTCTGCAGAATCTAATTTAATAGACAAATTTTGAATGGAAAATATTTGCATTTTTCTCGAATTGTACATATGGTACCTACGTTTCGACATAACTCAGTGTTCTTCAATTTCTTATAAGGAAACTTCTCCATCAATGTTATTTTCATATCTTACACATCCAAGAACATCAGCAGCATTCTTTTTTGCAATACTGCATCGATTTTATCGACCTGCAGTTTATGAAATGAACCAAATTTTCTTGAGTTCCTTTCCAGTTTTCTGAAATAAGTCTGGTTTGGTAAGACAAAAAACCTGAATTGGTGAAGAATTACAATTTCTAAAAATTTCTTCAAAATTGAACAAATTTCCTCTTCTGTTTCTCAGTACAACTTGTCTGACAATATTTTCATAAATGACTTCACAGTTACACCATATTGAATCTGGAGGAAATCATTTCTGAATAGTCATCACTCGTGTTTTATCGATGAAAATATATCCTATCAAACGAACAAACAATTCAAACGGGATTTAAAATATTCTTCACGGGTTCATTTCTGATTAAATCTGTTGGCACATTTGATTTCACCAAAAATGGTACATATCAGAAATACGCGAGGGACTGTGGCTGCTCTTCGTTGTTAGCTTCACTGTATAATAACTCTTTCATTTGGAGAACTGCGCGCGAGTGGTATAAACTTCCTGAGAACGTTTTTCTAAGTGGATTTAATTTTTTTCGCTCGAAAAGTTGCAATGAAAGTGTCACAAGTTACTTCCTGTGACACAAAACTAATATACCTTTCCTTCACTTAACTATTTTCAATGTTGAATGAATGTTGCGGAAACATTTGTTGGGAAACAAAATCACAAGCCTTTGCAACCATCATCTTTCATCGTGTTCATTCCGACCTCAGATTAACTTTTGGAGATAAAAAAATGTTCGATAACATCATTCTTAGTATTCAAAATGACTTCGACATAATAAATAACTTGTTGAGTTGATTTTCAACATTTTTAAATAATACGGAAGTTAAGAATTTTAAATGAACACTAAAGACTCTCTCAATGACTGAAATATTCTTGAAACCATATATATTCATCATTAACAAAGTTAACAGAGTTACATATGGACCAAAAAACAAAGTGTTCATTACTATCAAACACTTTCCATTATGTACTTTTGAAAATGATCACTTGGTGATCGAAACACGTTAAAATAACGGTTTGGTGTTAAGATAAAACTCCAGTAATATTTACCTTCTTTTATATCTATAACTGTCTACACAGTCTTGCCTGATGATTCATCGTACTTGATAGTGAACTCGATTATAATGCATGAAAAAACCTCGAATATTCCAAACTGAGCAGATACACCTCTATCATTTGGAAATGGCAATCTGGTTTGAGAGTTACTTACGCTGTATAGCTATGGTTTGGGTCTAGATCTGTTCGTAATATAGTAATATCGATATCAAAGATATTACTAACAAGCCTTTGCCTGGCTCACAGATTTGTCAACTGAAGTTTTTGTGTAACCGTTGAATTTATTGTCAATTTGACGAATACAGAGCTCTGCCCTTATGTGACCTAAGTTTACTTCAGTGATGTTCCCGGATGGTTAGGTTAGGTCCAAAGTGAGTAGGTCTAATCGTCCTCCACCGCAACCCATAAGGGTTTATTGTAGCTAACACCTATTCACACTCGACCAAATAAACCCAGCTTCTCAACGAGGCCGATTAGTATGTATGGTGAGTGGTCTTTCAGGTCAAATGGTAAGAGTACGGCTCGAAACCACAGTCATATCATCTTCCCGAATTAGTGAAATAACCTAAGACCCCGTTGAAATTGACTTTCGAAGAGATATTTTACCCTTTTTGCTAATTTTATGATTATGACATATTGGAAAAAATATAAATTGCTGGGAAGATATATAGTGTGCGGTATAGGTTGGTGGATAAAAAAAATGATAACATGGAGAAACCAGGAAAGCAGCAAGAGATGAAGAAAATAGTGACGACAAAGATAAAATTTCTGAAGAAATACAAAAAATTGATTTGGTGAAAATCGAAATGACAAACTGTGTCTACATAGAGTACTGCTAGAACAATAATTGAAATTTTTGGATCATGTGACAAAAAAGGAAACACAAGAAGAGAGAGTAGGCAGGTAAGGCAAGGAACAACAAACGACACTTAATGGAATGACATGCAAGTCAAAATTCAAATACCGGAAAATTAAAGGAATAAATTCCAAATAAGTTACCAAGTAACACTACAAATTTTTTTGGTTCTGTATGTTCGAGAAGTTGTCCTATTTTTCTTCCATTTGTTGAATTTGCATTCCATCATAGCATTTTCAGGCTAATGCAATTCGTAAAATTACAAAGAAATTGAGTCGCTTCTGAATCAGCTCATCTCAAATGAACAAATATTTGGAAAATTATGCGTGAATCGCCCTCCCCCCAATTGATATCAGAGATTTGTTGTAATAATGTGATAATAGTATCACAGTTCAGTAATAGACTACAGCTCACTCTGATGGAATGTATTGAAGGGAAATGTATTTATATATATCAGAGATCCGTACTCAAAAAAATTATAGTGACATATTCAACGTGCAATGAGTTTCACTTTATGAAGCTGAAATAAACGCCATTATAAAGAAGTAATTTATGTTAAACATATAATTCAATACATTTATTGTCATTTTGAACTCATCCAGAATTTCGGCTTTCTTGATTATGATACAAATATAAATAAAATTATTCAGTTGAGATGAAATAGTTCTTGTTTCTGACCAGTTCATCTCTCATACAAAAGAGTATTCGTTTATTCAGAAAATCCTTTACCCAGTATCGATATAAAGAAATACTTCTCCAATTATAATCTTCTCAAGATTTTCAATAATGTTCACTTTTGTCTCCAATGTTAGAAATTCATTGCATATTATCGTTAAAACTAGATTACAATAAAAATTCATATAGATACGTCTATTGATTGACGTTATGACGATAAACCCCAAAACCATGAAATGGGGTTATGTATTCTCATTGAAAGATTAATGATCTAAAAAATGTGTTTGTTTGTCGTTCGTCACCAAATTATTTTCTAGAGGAAATCGAAATTGAAACAAATGACACATTGGGATGTTAATCAAATCAGCAGAGATGTCACATTTGATACATCGTATCAATTTCCTTAAGGTTTATTATTGTGACTATAGAAATTTGGTGTGAATTGAATAGGATGTTGAATATTTGCAAATATTTATTGCTGAAAGTATGCTTTCACAAGCAATTATACAAGTTAAATTGAAACAATAGTTTTAAAAATCTTACATTAAATCACAGTCGGTTTATAATTATTCAGAGCAAAATATCTGCTTAACAGAAATTATATATAGGAAGAAACAAAAAACAGTGCAAAATTAAATTGACAAAATTCGTATAAAAAATGAGTGGTTCAACCAAGTTACAAGAATATATACAAAAAACAGTTTTAATGAGATCATTGAGTGAATACGAGCTGATTTAAAAAATAAAATATAATTATCAAAAACAAAAATCGAAAAAGTGATGTATATTGATTTGGAACGTCATGAAACACCAAAAAATTGATAAATATCGGATAGAATTTTCATGAACACCTATTAAAAAAATTGTCCCGAAAATTTCTTCACCATATTCAAAAAACACACTTTCTACATCACTTTGAAGATGTGAAAAAAATTTCAAAGAAACTTATATTTTTAACCTGTCATTAACAAGAAAACTGGAACGTTTTGGAAAATCGCCATCACAGAAAATGATGCAAATTTAGATATTGAAAATATACATAATTAAATGATTAAATAGATATATTAGTATCGCAGGGATAAAAAAATTATTGAAAACCAAAATATATCGATTTGAAATTCATTTGAATTATCATTAAAATTAGAATATATAGGGCAAGTTCTTGTTAAAATTAATGCAACTCAATATCACAGATCAAAATACACTTCATACAATTGCTTGTAAAATATTGTTATCCTCCTCACAAGTATTGTTGGACGGAGAAAGATTTCTTATGGCAGCATTGGGATTTTTTCACGCAGATTGGTACACAACTGCATTGGCAACCCTGTTCTTCTTCAGATATGTTCAACTCGCCGGATTCACAACTGTCAGGAACCACAGCTGGTGGAAGGCAAACTTGTGGAATTTTGGGTTCAGTCTTGAAAGTAACGTCTCCGGGTATGACTTTGCAGACACATGGATTGTTGCAACAGCTGCAACAACCCCTGCCACCACTAACACCACCACTGACACCTCCACTGACGCCACCGCCAATACCAGTTGCGTCACCGATAGCATCAGCAGCACCATCAACGGCAGTTTCGATCAGGTTTCCTGCTGGTACGTTGACGAAGGTTGGATTGTTGGCTAGAAAAAAATCAAATTTTGAACATAACATAATCACAAAACAAACGTTTATCATCATTTTTTTAAATCGAAACTCCCTAAAAAAAATTAACATTTCATCCTGCACTTTCTCCGTGCTAGGAATAGCTCGTTTAAATATAAAGCCTCGTTAACCCTTAGCTCGCACAACTCAGGACTTTTGGGGATTGTCTTTTGTAGGATAGCAACAGCTGGTTAATGGAAAAACAGATTCTAACGGAAAACAGATAGAGACTGACTGAGCCCATGCTGTAAAACTATATTATATGTAATTGGACCCCTCAGTATTTTCGCCAACGCCATGTTATTCATTCCTTTAGTAAAAAGGAATATTAGAAGCATACGATGACAAGTTGAAAGAGAAATACCTAAATACCTAATTGTAAGAAAATTGAAAATGATCAAATGACAAAACATTATTAATCTATATGACGGAATTGGCCGATACTTGATGCAAATCCATAACTAACGTATTCCAAACACACTTCATTGTGAGATTTTCACTAAACGATTTTACAAAAACGCAATACGTATTTTGTCATACAATGGCCATACATATACGCCTGAAGAAGCCAATAATGGCCAAACATACACGCCCGAAGAAGCCATTGTATGGCGAAACACGTGTTGCGTTTTTGTAAAATCATTTAATGAAAATCTCGCAATAAAATGATTTTTGAATACGTTAGAAAATTAATCGATACTTGATGAGAATCCATGATAACGTACTTGAACAAATATATTTTCACTAAACATTTCACAAAAGCGCAACAAGTGTTTTACGATAAAATATCTATACTAACAACCAATATCAAATAAGCTAAACAAACGAATGTTTAGCGGAACTCATAGTGAAGTATTACTTGAAGTAAAAAAACGATAAACAAAAAGGGAATTCGAATGATTAATATATGAGTTGACAAAAAATTAATTTCGAATAGAATCAGTCAACGTCAAAAGTTTCGAACAACTATAGAGATGTTGCTGGAATGTTTATATTGGTAATATCTTATTGAATTTCATATGACGAATTTGATTCGATTATTCTTCATCTATCACTGACTGCATAATTCTGAAGACAAGAGTTCAAAATACATAGATAGAAAAAAGAAACTAGATAAACTTCGAAAACGTTTTTGGATCTGTATAAATTTGTTCTTGACCTCTTGGATTAAATCCAGTATCGATAGCGTTCAAAAAACAGTAATGAACCCTCTTTTCTCTGCAAAAAAAACAATGAACTTGATAAATATCCACTTATGAAGAATGGAAAGCAGAAACCCATCAAATAAGAAACTTCTGTTGAAAAAAGAAGAAAGAATATGGACACTATTCAAAAATAACGAATGCACAAATCGTTAATGTACCTAAAAGTTACAATTAACCCTATTGAAAACCACAAAGAACAACAAAATACAAATATATTGAACTATGAGTCAACCTGTAGGTCACTAGCCGGATGAAAAATAATTATTGGTATTTTTAGTATATACCACTTTATATATTATCCAATGAGTAAGTGCAAATTTATTTTCACTTACGTTTAGCAGGAGTATATCCAATCTCTCCCAAACTGACTCTTCTTGGTCCCATATTACCAGTTCCATCATTTCCATCTACAGCCATATCATCTTCTTCTGCTTGAAGTTCTAACAAGTCGTCCGCAGCTTCCTCTGCCAAAGATCTACCTGATCCTCGTTTCACTGGTTTCAGTTCTACAATTTGTCCGTTCAAACTGAACATTTTCTCTTCGGGGACATTGTTTTGGATTACCTAAATTAAAACATGATGATTTGACCATTTTCGAATCGATAACAATTTTTCAAACATAATTACTCAGTTGACCTTTATATTCCATTATATACAGGATGTTAAGATATTTAACTTACCTTTTTGGGTGGTAATTCCTTGGGGATTTTCCTGAATCCAAAGTGTAATCTATCTTCACCTGCGATAGTGTTGACCTGTGCTTTTTGGGCCATTTTGTAAGCTAAATCCAATGATACAGCATCAGCTGGAGCACAGTTGGCTTGGTTCCTGATACAGCTTGCAGATCCAGGTCCATAAGGTCCATTGAGGGGAGATGGTCCGAGTAAACCATCACGACCTCCATTGAGTCCATAGAGGCCCGCTCCTGGTGCAGTTCCATAAGATCCTAAATTTCCCAAAACAGGTCCTGAGCAAGATCCAAGGATTGTTGAAGTAGCGGTACATTGAACATTCTAAAAAATCCTTCAATTAACTACCAACATCTTGATAAAAGTTCGACTAGAATCGAAAGCAATGCATCATCTTACACAGCTTCATGTAGGGATGATTAACAAAAAATTCTTGCATTTTCCAAAGAATATCAATGAATCAGATGATATAATATAACTTGAGTGATATATTGAAATAGCTGAACGTCACAAATTGAAAATGTGAATTGAGAGCTGTTGAAACTTAAGATAAGTGAAATAATTGAAATATTATTGCAATCATATTAACTCCTTCAGAGTGCCACTATATCATTTCTGATGATGATTTTAGCAGTAGGTGACACCAATATATCTTCTACCAGTTAAGTATTTTGTCATTTGAAGAATTATATATGACGAGATATAATATTGCTGTGGTTTTATTATAAATATAATATTGCTGTGGTGTGATTATGAAGATTTTACTTTACTCCTTATTCAAAAAGTCGTTTTCATCTAATCGTTTATGTGAATGCAATGAATAATTTGCAAAGATTTCCATCCAAAAGTATTGGATTTATTGACAAAGTATTTCGATCGAAAATCATGAAATATTCTTCAGAAAAAGAAGTATTAGCCGAAAATTGATTCTCCGTTCATATCACTATCATATATGATATGATCAAACTACTTCGTAGAGCAAGAAAATTAGTAACGATCACTTACGTGGCTACAATGGCAGCTGTCAATAGCTCCACATGTAGATACTGGTGCACGGCAAACAGGTTTTGGAAGAACAGCAGGTTTAACAATAGCCTTTTTGATTGCACATGGACCAGGAACTGGTCCTAAAGATGGGGGAAGAGGTACAGCGGGTTTAGGTAATTCTTGGGGTCTAACAACCAATGGAACATGAGGTCTTCCTGAACCAAGTCCACCGGGTCCTCCAAAACCATTATTATTAAGGCCTCCCAATCCGGTTAATCCAGCTAATCCATTCAATCCGTCTACACCACCAAATCCATTGAGGTCTTCTCGTCCTCCAGGTCCGAAACAACTGCCGCTGCCTCCACATCCTCCGCATCCACCACATCCTCCACATCCTCCACATGATCCACATCCACCATAAGGATATGCAGCGACCTGAAGCAAATCCTGAGATAGGTGTGTTGTTCGTAATATATACTGAATGTTTTTCCTATCTTCCATCAGTTTCCTGATCCTCATATATTGAGATTTCAAAATGTATTAATAAGGTACCATCATAATACCATAATACTTTTTTTGTAAACATCGATATTAGGAAGTGTTCATGCATATTTTTCGTTAGCGAATATGTTCTATATTATTCTTCTCACCAACTATTTTTCAAAATGTTCGATATGTATTCAAGTGAAAATTTTTATTTGATTGTCACTGAACAATTCACACAACCGCAACGCGTGTTTTGCTATACGCTTTCATTACGCTTTTCTGACCGAATTCTACCTGATTATTGTTTTGTATACTTTAACAGTTTGAAGCATATGTCCATCTACCTATTTGATGACTAATAAGTTCTCCTGTGTTCAGGTATGAATTGATTGAAAATTTCAACATAAGAAATTGTATCACCTCAATAAATGCACATGTAATGAACTAATCAGCAATTTTCACGTTAGAAAACAGATTCAACAGAGAGAAACAATTCAATTCTTTTTGGTCCTCCAGTAAGTTTCACGAATTTTTCAATATATTCATTTCCAAACATTTCAAAGAATTGAATTTCAACATATCTATTCCCAATGTAATTCATCATATTCGTGGTTGAACTCCTGCTCCTCTACCAAATGGTTTGTAAATGCGGAATCGGTCTTCACATTCATGAAACCACTCTATGTTCTTTTATTATTTGGGTTTTATCAAACGAAAAACTACGAAAACCAGCCATTGACCAGGTAAATCCCACTTCAAGAAACGATACTAAGTGTCAGAGGACATTGACATACTTGTGTACCCACGAATAGCATCGCACGTTTTTTCGAAAAACCTAGACATAGATTACCTACAGAAAAAATTATAAGTCAAGCAGATTTATCAAATGCAACGAAAACAAAAATTCAGTATCGGATAGATACTGAGTATATGAGTTGACTTGTGGTTCTTACCAAAAACTTTATATTGTCCTAACAGTGAGAACCTTCTCCCAAAGAATGAGAGAACATGGTAGTTACTTTTTGAATGTGAAGAACAATTCCACATTTGCAAACATTTTTTTGGCAGGCGAGCATGAATTCAATCACACCATAATCTAATACATTTGGAAGAGACAATTTTGAAACTCAATCTTTTGCAATGTTTAGATTATTGATTAGAAAATCTGAAGAATTCACTGAATAACCAAATTGAATTGTATTCTTCTCCTCTATTTTTTAATGTAGAAAGATGGTTGGTAAAACTTTCTTTTATAATATTGAATTTTTATCTATTAGTTTTTACCCAAACGCTTGCAAATTTATCAGGTACAATATAAATTGAATTATTTCTGTCTGCTGAATCTGTTTTCTAATGTGGAATTGGTAGTTATTTTTTTACTTGTCTATTTAATAAATTGGTGAAATTAGTAGGTATATTGTTGAAATTATTAAATAATTCATATCCAAACTCTGGTGAAATTATTATCAGTCAATAATTTATTAGGTCGTATGATTCAAAGTGATATATTGTTAGGTAGAATTGAGTTACTATAAATACGCATGAAGAAAATCGTGTACAGCGAAACGCCTGTTTGCGACTTGATAAATTTTTCATTGAAAATATCACAATATACTATTACTTGAGCAAGTGCCATCTTTTCCTATCACGCGATTTCGGAAGATAATGTATTGAAATAGACTAATTTAAATCTTTTTTGCTCAATGAATTCACAATCATATTTCTAAATAGTTAGTTGAACTACATGTCGAATATATCATTCGAATAGCAGCGGGGGTTAGTTCATCCTTTATGATTCATTGCAGGTGTTTTATTGGTCAGAGTCCATACTCTCGGTAAATAAAGAATATTTTCTCAGAAGAAGTAAAATTATCATCGTCAACAATATTCATTGAACAATAATGTCTCGAGTTTTCCAAAACATTTTTTCAAGAAAACAGAAATGACCAAACTGAGAATTCAACCAAACTAGATGTGATTACCCTCAACTTTCAACTTTGTTCATTGACTAAACAAATAATTCACTTACATTTTGAATCACGACCACCAACCCGACTACAACTAAGACGAATTTCATGGTTCACTGTCTATCTATATGACTATAGACAAAAGTGATTGGAATATGACTGCAACCAAATTCCGGGTTTTTATATATTTTACGTTATTGCATACCAAACTGACCCAAGGTTATATTTACGTCAAATTTAATATATTGGTGTGGGTGTTGATGCAGGAAAAAAGTTAAACAAAGTTCATGCTAATACGTGCAGTACATGTAGGTTAATGAACCTCATCATTCCATTTATCTATTATCTTAGACTCAGTTTTATTGCTAGAAGTGGATTTTCATTCAATTGTCAGTGTAATGTAGAATAAGAGAAAACTGGACATTTTTTTATTTTGTGAAATTAAGATTAAGAAACATCCTACATACAAAACAAAACATCAAAGATGATGAGGAAAATGAGAGTGATTTTCAATCCACATACCAATCTTCGCATATCAATCTTTTTGAACCCGCTCTATGAACGGCACATTAACTTTTTTGACTAAAACTTCTGAGGGCCCCAGAAGTCTACTAAAAACAAATCATCGTACTATATAATAATAAGCTTCGATAGATCAGCCTTCAATAGATCAGGCAATAAAAGATGACGAGGTTCTCAGCATCAAATGCAGAGTCTTTTGCAAATTGCCTGGGATATATTTGAGGTCATCTTATGTGGCGCAAGAGATATTTATCAGCATAAAATGACCGTACAGTAACTATAATCATCTCTTTCCTCTCTACATAGGTTGGATCCGAGAGAAATAAGTTTTTGAAAATTGGGTTTAGAAAAGATGTAGAATGAAATGTTTGATCAACTATCTTCCTCCGGATTCACCCATTCTCTAGTAATTATTAGGTACTGTTATCGAATGGAACTACCTGATACTTCATGAACTCATCCGATCATGGAAATGCTTGAGCATGGAACATGTGAGTGATATTGCACTGAACCAATTTTTCAAATTCGCTGGATAAATAATCACGAATAACGTACAATCATCCGAAAATTATCCGCAACTCTATGTAATCTCAATGCTCTAAAGCATCATTTTACTAAAGAGCACTGAGTGAGATGGTAGTAAATCCTGAAGTCTACTTATTCCGTCGCGAATGTTTGTGGGGTGTCTCCTGCTGCTACTGTGTGGAGACTTGAAGAGAAATAGGTATCATCCATACAAAATTAAAATGGTACACCACTGAAGATGACTCTGGAGTCTGGAGACCCCTGACATGGAGGACGCATTGATTGAAAAAGGTTTCCAATCATCATCCGTCACCAGGATGATGCGAGGAAATCGTCCGCTCCCCCTGGGGAGCGGGATCCGCGTTAAGGAGATCCCCTCCGGGATTTCCCTAACGTCAAAGTTAAGGTTTAGCCCCAACACCAAAAAACACTGGTTGGGCAGTGTCATCGATGTCAGTGGTTCGGGCATAGCTAACGGAACTGCCTAGCTATTCCCATTTGCGTCAAATGCGCCGGCAGACACCTTTCAGGTGAGTACAAGAAGCCCAGAGCAGATCCGCTCAAGTGCAATAATTGCAAGGGTGTGCATACTGCAAACTACCGCGGTTGTCCTGAGTTCCCCAGGGTTCGCAGAAGGACCAAAGTAGCTGCAAATGCTCCCTTAAATGCAACCACATCTGAGAAGCATCCTGTCGGAGCATCTGACACACGCCCGGGAATGAGCTACGCAGGAGCGGCCAAGATCGGTAACACCTCCGCCAGGCCAACCGAGGCGCCCAGTAGTTCCCGCCCGTCAAAGATGATCAAGATGATCACTCTTGAAGATGATTTCTTGGTGATCAAAACACGTGCCGAGGTGTAAAAATAACGAGTTGGTGTTGGGAAAAACTCCAGTAATATTCATTACTGCACCAAAGGTTCCAAACAGTACATCATTAGTTCTCTTAACGTTGTATTTTGGAATGCCAACAGCATTTGAAACAAGGAATTGAATTTAGAGAATTTTCTAATACAACAAAATACCCTCACAATTGCTGCTGGTGACTGCTTAGAAGAATCAATGATCTGTGAAAATAGAAATCTCAATAATTGGTAAGTTACAATCTAAAATTGGCAAAACAGGTATTCTTCTTCTTTATTCTACATTGTTAGCATTTCATTCATACCACATGTGAACTTCAAAACAGTCGACATCTACCAACCATATGCATATACTAGAATTCGAGAAAATAATTTCAATCAAGTAATTCATCCCATTATTCATGTTATCAGCTTGAGAGGGACAACATACATGCACGTCTACAAATTGATCCAAAGGCACAGCCACAAACAAAACAAGCAACCTGTTTGTGATAACCATTTCATTCGTAAAAATTATGCAAAATTTGAAGAAGCATGTCTGTTCCTCTTTAACCGAATTCGAGTTGACACCCTATCTAGCGGACAGACCTTCTTACGTAGTATTCAAGAATAATAGTAATAATAATACCGTGTATATTATTTCATAAACAAAAAACTCAACACAACTATTCAAACTAGTAAGTTATATAAAGTGCGAGGTTCAATGTCCGTAATGCAATACATCACGGAAAATGTTCTTCCATTCAACCCTGAAAAGAGAAAAAAATGAAATAAAACTGTGATTGTTATATATAATTATAATATAAATACAAACAAACATCTTACCTACAGAGTTTACTTTACCTATTCCTTACAAGATATCAATAATTTACTTTAATTTCAATAGAACAAATGGTCTTTATATTTTGTTTTGAAATTTGCGAAATTTTATTGTTCGGGGAAATTGGAGACAAAACTATACTTTTAACTTCATTTCATTCTGAAATAAAGTTTATGTCAGTGATTGAGCCTGAAATGAGAAACATTATATTTGATGGAAGTGACCGGTACTTGATGAAAATCCATAACGTATGTATCAGAAAAATAGTTTATTATGAGATTTTTACCAAACAGTTTCATAAAAACGCAACACGTTCAAGTGTGTTTTCAAGTATGAGTAAAGACACGGCTGACGAAGCCATTGTTTGGTGAAACACGTTTTGCATTTTTATAAAAATGTACAGTAAAAATCTACTAAAAAAATGTTTTTTGAATACAAAAACAGGAATGAAATGGACACATAGGAGCGAGAGCATGCCCCGACTATAAAATTTCAAAAAAAATACAACAAAATCATTCAGGGTGTGCTGCGATCGTTCAGGGCAACAACTCGAATACAGCTGAAAAGGAATGTAACTTAGTCTGTGATTGTATGATTCCATGGAAGTCTATGTTCTATGTCATCAAAAGATGAAACTAACCTCATTTAATTTAATGATAATATTTTACCCAACTACGAAGTACGTAAATATTTTCCAATATGTGTGACTCTATTGAGAATTCTCCTGGTAGGAAAGCGATGGAAATAATGGAAACCCTGCATAATGATATAGTTTTCAAGAAACCTATTGGAAAAGCCATAAAACGAAACAAGAAGAAAGTTTTACAAGAAGAAACCTATGTGGAGGTATGGAAATTCTCATCAAATATCACTTTGTATTAACTTTATATCTGTTTTTCAGGAAATTGGAAAAATCATACAAAGGGATTTTTTTCCTGATCTTGAAAGACTCAAAGCACAAAATGATTATCTGGATGCTCTTGCTCTCAATGATCAAGTAAAGCTTAAAGAACTTTATAGGAAATATAGTGGCAGTAGACCCGCTCCAGAGAGAAGTAAGTACACAAGTTCAATAGGGACTGACACATTGAAATTGGGGAGTTGATATTTATTTTAACAGTTCACACAATTTTTTTGAAATATTTTCACAAAAATACAATGACAAATCTGAAGTCAATATTTGGCACACTGGTAATAGGACCTACCTAATCACCTACTGCTGATCACGAATATGAAGCCAAAAGTTGGTGTTGCCATCTAAAATTCAACTATTTCAAGAACTCTGAGTAATAAAAACTCATAACTCGCTACTGCTGATTTTCCCAAGATTGTATCGTTTCCAACAAACTACATCATGAAGTTATGAAGTAAATGAGTCTTTCGTAAGGGAATTTTTCCTTGGTTCCATTGAAAGTGTAACATGAATATGATTTTGATAAACTTATATACCTATAGAAAAGATAAAGAATACCATTTTTTCGACATTTATAATGTGTCTTCTATAGGGTCTTTCATTAAGCACTTCCTGTCTTTGATTTCAGATAAATCAAAGTGTGTATGTGTATGATATCAAAAAAGTGTATTTGCTTGAAAGACCTATTAATGACATGTGTGGAATATAACAACATTCAAATGTCTGCCACCGCTTCTCTAGGTGGAGCGCATCTGAAACTTCCAACTTTCTATATTTCTGGCACATAAATCAGACTGAATTTGACCGATGGTATGGGCTATGTTGGCTTTGAGGCAGCAATTCGGTTTTTACCTCATTATCCATCACAAAAAGCCGTCCTTTCATGGGACTCTTCAATCTTGCAAACAGTAAAATGTCGCAGGGGGCCAAATCTGGTTAATGTGGTGGCTGAGACATAATTTCAGTGTTGTTTTTGGCCAAAAAATTAAGAACAAGCAATGAGTAGGTGAATTATCATGATGCAAAAGCAAATAATTCTTTTTTCACAGAACCGGACATTTTCTTTGTATTGCTTCTGGCAAGCGGCACATAACTTCAAGAAAATAATCCTTATTGACCGTACCACCATGTGGCTAAAACTCCTGATGCATTACGCCTTGGCAATTGAAGAAAACAGTGAGTAAAACCTGTACAAATGATCAAACTTGGCGTCTTTTTATTGATTTTGGCTCTTCCATTGCGAACATGGGACTATGTGTTCAATGTCAAAACCATATACTCGTGATTCATCACCAGTTATGACACTTTCAAGCAAATGTGCATCACCGTTGACGTCATTCAACAATTCCCGAGCGATGCTCATGCGACGTTTTTGTTTTTTTTGTCAAAATTCAGTAATTTTGGAAAGATCTCTGCTGCCACAGGCTTCAAGCCCAAAATTTCCGAAAAAATTGCATGGCATGAGCCAACCAATATGCCTACATCCTCAACAAGTTCTCTAATAGTGATTCGCCGATTCTCTATAACAATTTCGATCACTCCCAATATTTTCATTGGTTGTTGATGATCTGGAGTGTCTAGGGCGAGTGTCGTTATTCACATAACATTCACATGTGAACATTTTTCTGACAATCACCTTCCTTTTGAAGGATGTTTGAAAACTTAGCTCATCTAAAAAAATCGCAACAACATTGATGAAGTTTTAACAAATAATAAAGGTACCCTCATTCTTAATTTTAGTTTGTTGGTGATAATTGACTTGTAAAACTGTGTATGTGTTGTGTGTGTATGTATTTCAACTTGTTTCAACTGCTAGGTCCTTTGTTATACTCTTTTGTGTTTTTTTTACAACTTAAGTGACATTATTCTTGTTTTAACAAGAGAAGTACATAGTACTGTCATATTTATGGTCAACAATATAGACAATATAAATAATTTTCTTGACTGGTTGGTAGAGAAGACTCGTCTCATCTTTTTTTTTTCAGTACCAAGTCCTGCTACATTTGAAACCCCACCCAACTTACACAATTCTCAACTTTCCAAAATTCACCACAGGGAAGAAATTGTCGAGATTGAAAGTGAAGAAAAACCAAAAACAGCGAATCTCAGTCTGGATCAATATTTAAATTCACATACCTCTCAAGATAATGAAAGTTTTGACGAAATCATTATAGAATCTGAAAAAAAACATAGACAGAAATATTGGTATCTTTTCAATGAAGAAGATAAGAGTGAAGAAGACCAAAAAAAATTACTTTGTCTACCGTCTATTGAACAGCAAGCTCTACCCCAGGAAAAAAAATTAAATGTAGATACTTGGGGTTACAAAAATCGAAACTATATCATGTATGTACCTGATGGAGTTGAATTAACCAAAGAAGCAGAAATTGAGCTAAACAAGAAGAGACAAGAGATAGATCATTCCAACACTAGGCTAGCAGTCAACCCTTTCAATGAAAGCCACAGTAAAGAAGCCATTAATGAATTGGCTAAGAGTCAAGCAAAAGTAAGTTTTCACATTCCTTTGATCTTAACTGTAATTTGAAACCTTGATTGATTCTACTCCTAATTCATCATAATTATTTTACAGGTTTTAGATGGCAAAATAGGTGTTGATGGCAAAGAATTGATAAAACCTGATACCCCACAGGTTAATGGTTTCAGCTTCGTAAGGACTCCTTCTCCTTCACCGAGTCTTCTGGGTAGTCCACTGATGACTTGGGGGCAAATTGAAGGAACTCCATTCAGATTAGATGGTAGCGACACCCCTTTACCAAGGTTAGTAAAATATTTCCTATTTAAACATTATTGTAACCGATTACGTTTTTTTTAATGTGGTGAAAACACTTTTGAAATTGAAATCATGAATATTTTTTTTAATTCATATTGTAGAAATAAGAATTTCAATTTGAATATGATTATCTAGGTTGAAGGGTGATCGACCTTTGCAAGAGGCGGCGCTAATAATGACACCATCATGTCATTTTCAGAAGGTTAAGTTTTTAAGAGTCGTTGAAAGTGAACAAGTTTTACAAAATTAATAAAATTGAATATTGTGCAGTCATTGGATTCTTGTTTCAAATTAAATTTATACTTACGAAATGTGCTACTTCAACATCAACAATAAAATAATGGGCAGCTAAATTCAAATGCAGTCTTGCCAATATTTTTGATGATGAATAAAACTCATAGATAGATATTAGATGATTGACAGGTTACTAAATGTAAGATTGCTGAAGCAATGGAAAAAAAATTGAGTAATTGTTGGGCGAAATGTATAGAGCTCAAAGGTAATTATAAGAAATAAAATTAACTCAATTAGATATTGTTTTTGATAAAAAGAGCGATCTCCTGCCTAGGTGGATTACTCATCATCTCATTCTTCAATACACTACCAAGTTCATAAATGAAAATTTCTAGTTTTCATACTGTACTAGTTGGAAATATCATTGTTGTAGACCTATTTCAAAATTGTTTTTTTCCTCTTGTAGTAGTTCTTCATCAGGGTCGCATAATTTTTGAAAATTTTGTGGAATTGATCAAGAAACTTCAGACAAAAAAGCTAGAAAACAAATTATTCATTGATGAAAAATATTTTTGTAATAATTTTCTATCTATGTAGATAAATTAATATTCAACCACTGTTCTGAAAATTATTTTATTTCAATTATTATCGTAGATCCCAGGGTCCTTCGTTTAGGATATCAGAACCACCAAGAAGAGAACAATTAGCATTAGCCTTAGCTGAGCAGGTAGGGGAGAAGAATAGGGACCAGAAAAAAAGGAATATTGCAGCGCAGAGAAAGCAGTTCTCTTCGTGAGTATTGTCTTCAGTATAGTTTAGTTTCACAATATTTTTAAACTGCAACAGAAAGTAAAGTAAACTGATTATTGAAAGTATAAATGTAGTCTATCCTTCGTGATCTTCCTTCAGTTGATTTTTCCGCAAAAACATCCTTTTGAAGGTATTTTTTTCTCTGCTGGGATCAAACATTTTTATAAACGAAAGAAGATAATATTTATCAAGGAGAACTGATTCTACGAATTTCAGTTCCCTAATCTTACTCGGCTTCAAACAGTCTGTGTCTCTAAATAATTAATTGAATCACAATATATACAGTATAGATAGATAGATAATTCCTCATCAAGTGAAAAATCTTGGTTTCAATGAATTCAAAACAAATGAATCAGTATTCAAAAAAAACTTCATTGTGAGATTTTCACTAAACAATTTTACAAAAACCCAACACGTGTTTCGCCATACAATGGCACTGTAAAGTACTGTAAAGTAAAGACACTGTAAAGTTTGTCTGGCGAAACACATGTTGCGTTTTTGTAAAACTGTTTCGTGAAAATCTCACAATGAAGTGTTTTTTGAATCAGTACCTTCTCAAATACTGTTTCTATTCCCTTCAAGAATTTCAGTATGCAAATTTTGAAGAATTAAATTCATTTTATTGAAGGGCACTCTTATGTCTTCATACCCACTATGTTCAATTGTCAACTGTGTTGAGTGCTGTCATTATTTATAATTTTTATAGGATGCATTATTCTTCTCGTTTTATTGTCTTGCTATAAATATTACTTGATGTACTGAAATCAAGAATTGTATTGTATTGCTTTATCGATGACAGAACAGTTGTCTGTCTTTTCCATTTGTATTCCTATACATCAAAAGGTTTTATAACTGAAAATGTGTATGATATTTCACTTTAGAATAACAGTAAGCCTGGCAATTTCTATAACATCTATAATTTATCCAAATTAATTATCAGTGTAGTATCAATCCCATTGGTTTATTTTGTCAATAGTATTCTCAAGGCCCATTTTGCACAAATAATTTGTATATTTTATGTTGGTATTTATTACTCTTCAAGGTTTTATTTGTTCGACATTTGCTTTTTTGATATGTCTCAACTGAACAAAACTTAACTAAAACACCTTAACGTCATATAAAAATAATTTTTACTCATTAATGTGTTTCTCATTTTCAGACCATCTCCGAGATTACATACCAGCACAATTGACCGCTTAGCAACAATGTCACCAGCAGCAAGAAAACTAGCAACTGTAAAGCTAAAGCTGGGAGTGAATTCTGATTTCAGATCTGCCTACACCCCCAGTCCTATGACGAGGAGGAAAACACCCCTCCCATCCCCAAGAAGAGCTTCCACTCCGTTAGTCAACATTAGACATAAGAAGCCAACTGAAGTATCTACAGATGACTTGTTGAAACTTCAGTTGCCCAAAAGGAAAAAGGCATCAGATTTTTTTTGAGTTTTTCCAGAACCAGCATATATTCATGGTTCATTGTACAGTTTGTAAATATGTGAATAAGATAGGATTCCAAGTGCATATTCGTTTGACTTAAACATTATTGATATACTTACTTTTAAAAAGTTTGTAGTAAAAACTATTTTTTCAAACAAACATTCATTTTAACTATATTTAAAGACTCAATCCACAACTAAACAATGATTTGTGATGGTGTTGTGTATTGCACCTGTTAAATTGCAAGTGTCTCAATGGTGCATTTCCAAAAGGCATGCGGCAATAAATTCAAAACCAGTGATTCCAATGGCATACTAACTTTTAATACAACTCTAAACAAGCAAATTTCTTATTATTTGAAATTATAAATTTTCTCCAAATATAATGCTGGTAATACATATTTCTTGGTAAAGTTGTTCTATATCTAACAATACCCAATTATAGAGAAATGAATGTATGCTGCATTATTTTGTTTTATTTCTTGTCCAATTTTTTTAGAAACGTTTTTGAATAACTTGTAAAGATGAAAGATAGTAAAGATCATCCCCATAAAAATCAATTATTTCTCTTTATATTATATGATAGGTGTGGTTCTAAACCCACCAACTTGAAAGGGATTGGTTGATTCTTTGATTGTTGTCTACCCTCATAAGTACAAATGCACGGAGTCATCAACAGAAGCCAGCCGCACAATGTGGTTTCGGTTAGGTCATCTCGGGTTAGAGATTTCAGTGAAGTCACCTCGAGGCAGCTTTAGCTACCTCTCTGACATCCGGGTCCAGTATTCAATAAAGATGATGATTTCGACTCCATGTATTTGTCTTGTTTCTGCAACCAAGTGTTGCCTAACCTTGCACTTGACTGTATCGTACTGATGACAGCTAATGAGCTAGAAGCACCTGTCTGCGGTTTGCACCCAAGTTGACTTGGGTGTCACACCAATAGGTGGTTCGACTTATGTTTCACTTGCGTTTACACAGTTAGTACTTTTCTGGTTTT
>WOGN01000219.1:11123-28893 GCA_015342105.1 Leptinotarsa texana | reverse complement strand
TGTATAGTTGTGTAGATTTATATAGTATTAAGTGTGACATGTTACCTTTTATTAACAAGTTTAATTGTTGTTGACATATTTTCTCTGGTATCAGTGCTATGTATATTTTATATATTTTTTTTAATTTTTTAACTTTGTAACCATGATGTTATTCATGAACAATAAAGTACTTTCTCTCTCTCTCTATATTCTGAAGGATTATATTGTTGAAGATGTCAGTTCAATAAAAGACTTTTGAATATAAACCACACCAAATGGCAGAACACGAATATCTAGCACAGAATGAATTAGATAAGATATGCTTTATTCTCAGATTATAATGTCTCATAGATGAATTCTTGTGATTATTCATCAATCAATCGATTATTATGTCAAAGAACCATTTATACGAATTAGCCATTATAATATAAATAAAAATGAAGATATGAAATACAAAAACATAGATTTAATGGGCAGAAGGTAGTTCAGCAGATGACAGTATTCCGCAGTCCTAAAGAGAAGATAATTAAAACCGAAAGAATGGTTTGTAAAATAATCTACGGGGATTGTTACAAAAAGTATGTTGGTTAGACTTGAAATCCATTTCAAAGAACATGCAGTGCATACCTAATTCCTTAGTGTAAACTTTTGGGTACTTATGAGTGTCTCAAAACAAAGCGTGAAAACTATAAACAGGACAAAGGTCCCATTCCAAACCGCCCATTGTTGGGTCTTTTACGAACAACTGCATTATCTAATTTCTATTTGGGGATCAGCCCATAAATCCACAATAAAACCTTTGAAATCTTTACAAAATAAAACTATTAAATGCATACATAAATTATCGTACTCAGAACCAACAGTAAATTTATATAAGCCAAAAAATTTATTAGATTTGAACACACTATAAAAACAAACATTTTTTGTTTCATTCAATAATGATTATTTAAAAAATTTCAATCACAAATTTCACCAATAATATTCATAGTCACAACACTAGACAAACAAAATTATTATCAGTTATATAATACAGTTCCTGGACAAATAAAAAAATCTAAAACTGCTCTCAAATTAAAAAAGTATTTAATAAATTGAAGTAAAAATACAGGAGTATATGATTTTCATATAGACAGAACCATCTAAATATTTTATATTGATTTGATTATTTTAATCTCATTTTTTTATTCAATTATTTATAATTTTTATATGTTTTTAATATCTATTAACAAATTAAATGTTCACTGCCCATATAAATTACATATGTGTTTTCTTGTTTAATAATATTTCATCATTTTGTTAAATTTGTATCTTTAATAAATTGCCTCTGTAGTATATGAACACTATGTATATCTACTTCTTTTTCACATATTTTTATATCACCATGGTAATATAAAAATAATATAAGTATTGTAAAATTGTCAACAAGTAAAGTTATTAGTTACGAATTCATCCTTTAATTTCTTTCTAAGTGTATTAAATAGCTATTCCCTATTCATAAACATTTAATGTTTATTGGGATAATAAAGACAAATCAAAATCAAAAACTTGAAATTTGAGGACATACTCAATAAATCACTGATGTGGGCTTTCATACTGATGTCTAGTTGGTTTTTGAAACATAATTTGAGAAAATTTTTGATGTTTTAGTGTGCAAGACCAGTGCTTTTGTTAGAATAGGTCCAAAATGAGTGGGTCTATTTTACCCTCCATCGCAACCCGCAAGAGTTTATTGTGGCTCACACTCCAAATAAACCCAGTTTCTTAACGAAGTCGATTCGTTTATGTGTGTATGAGTATGTGAGTGATTCTGTTAGATCAACTACAAGTTAATACATTTCTTTTTACACATATCTGTTTATAGGGTTGGCTGTTTCAAAAGTTTTGTCCGTTTTTATGAACCTACTTCAAACTGTAATATCTCAGTGAATACTTATTCAATTTAATTGAAATAAGCGCCATTTGAATCAGTGCACTGCTACTAACGTAACACAAGTCGTCAGCAATAAAAATGTGTGTTTTCCTGATTTGATGAAATCGACGGAAGCCGTTTCATTTGATGAAGTCGACGAAGGCAGTTTTTGCATGGTCCAGATTGGGGAAGATTCTACCGGTGACAAAGTTATTCAAGTGCTTGATGGTAGTTAATCGGCAAGAGGTCTGCGGAGTATGGTGGGTGAGGCAGAACTTTAAAGCTCAATTCGTTTAATTTTTGGACGGTGATTTGTGAAACGTGAGAACGGGCTTTGCTGACGCAATTTTCGGTACATTTCGTCGATGTCCTCACAATAGGACTCTGCTGTAATGGTTTGGCCCAGTGGCAGATAGTTATTGTGAATCACAACAGCCGCTAACCACCATTCAGTAACCATGGTCTTTTTTTAGCCTCTGGGAAGTGCCTGGGTGGCTCATCAGTGTCCAACCTCTGTCCTGAACGTCTCCTGTTGTCGAGAGGATCCACTTTTCATCACACGTAACGATCCGATCTAAAAAAAGATCGTTTTGGTTGCGCAAAAGCAAAGAAGAATAGCCCTCAAAACTTGACAATCTCTGTCGATCGTTCAAATCGTGGGGCACCCACTTTTCGAGCTTACTGTCCTTTATAATACGTTTAAAACCATCAAAAACCGCATGGGAGCTGAAGCCCAGTTCTTCCATCATCCCACTCACCGTTTGTGATGAGTCAGTCTCCACCAGGGTCTTCAAATCCTCGTCCTGGTTTACTGTAGGTCTACCACTTCGGGGCTCATCGTCGAGGCTAAAATTTCCAAAACGAAATTCCGCAAACCAAAGTCGAACAGTGCTTTCATTAACACTGTCATTGCCAAATGCCTGGTTAATTTTTTGAGCTGTTTCGGTAGCGCTTTGGTTCAATTTGAATTCGCAGAGAAAAATTGGCCGAAAATCACGTAACGGCATCATATAGTCATAAGCTGAAAAGAGGCAAAAAATTAAAATTTGGAAAAAAATAAACATAAGTATAGAGTACAAAATTCTCTATTTATCAGAATATACCAAGATACAGTAAAATAAATATTCATTGAGATATGGAGCTACAGAAACACATGACATTAAAATGGAGAAAACTTTTGAAACAACCTAATATCACACTCTCTCATAGTTTTGAGATATCCTGTTGAATTAGATACAAAGCAAAATAAGTACACCTGTCAAAAATGACATAGTTTAAAAACATTTTTAAATGAGGTTAAAATAGAAATCAAAAAGGGGTACTCACAGGAAAGCACTGATCAAAAATTAGTTTGTCGGAACTAATATCAAGCCTTCCCGGAGCTATCTTGAAATGTACAGGTACTTTCAAGTTCTCGAACTGGGTTTCCACATAAAGGTCTCCCCATACTTGACCCTCGACATGTGAAGTAGTAACAACCACTTTAATTATGGCGTAGTGTTTTGCTTTCAGATTATGCTAAAAAAATATTCTGAAGAGGATTTCTTGCTTTTGGCGCCATTACTTACGCATCTAGTGAGATTTAAAAATGAGGGCTGAAAAAGAACCAGCCTGTAGTCACCGCTTCCGCAGCCGAGCACCCCAGCTTGTGTCATCGGAATCGAAGAATGGATATTCTTCAGATGCAATGTTACAGGGTTATGATTCACAACCATGAAATAGACTTCTTTTCTAGAATCAAAACCAATCAAACCAATGTCTAATGAATAGTCTTTGCTTTTGAAAGGTAGATGCTGAAAAAATGCAACAAATTAATATTATTCAAAGAGATTATTTGGATGAGACAACACAGAGATACGTACAAATTATAGAGATGTGAAAAAATATTAATATTTTTTTTAAAAATTTTCTTTAAGAAAAAAATATTATTGACCCTGTTAGAAAATCTGTTGTGAAAGGTGATTATTTTTATATCAACTCATAGTCCTTTCAGCCATCTATACGATCTTCAACAATCAGATTCAAACTTATCAGTGAAGTGAGTGGTAAAATATTAACCTAATCTACAAATATAGCTGAAGCAACGTTATTTTTAGTGAAACTTCGGTAGAAATCGAGAAAACGTGGGTAAATTATTAAACTTTCTTCCAAAGAAAGGAAGAAAGCAATTAATTGCAAAATAAACTCTTCACAAATATGTGTAGATCATCTAAAGAATTAACTTTCAGACACAAACTGGAAGAAAAAGCTCCCTCAAAACAACTACTTTCATATAAACATTCAATAACATGAAAGGAAAAATAATTTCGAAACAACTACTTATATTTGAACATTGAATAATAATAATAATAATTGTAATTTATTGAACAAAATTACAATTTTGTTCAACTGGTTATCGACCGAAGTCCTTCCGCCGGTGTAACAAAATTGCTTTGAAATAACATAGCTTATTTTACAATATCAAAAAAATAAAAATATATGGATATAAAAATTAACAAACAAAACAATTTCAGTGATAAAGTTCTGTTGGGTGTCGATGTCGTACTCTTGCATGGGGGTTTCTTATCACAGCATACTTTCTAATGATTTCTACATTGTCGTCTTTTTTAGCAAACTTTTGAGTAAGTGACGGTAGTCTTTCCTCGATAGGGATAATGCCAGTTAGTTAGTATAGCAGAGGGTTTGGAGGGTTGTGTTTGGGGTTATTGGGATGTCTTAATATTGTTATTTTCCTTATAGCCATTGTTTCAGATACTTTATTTTCAAGGTCCTTTGTTTGATATTGAGAAACAGTGAGTGCAAGTATTCAATAAGTGGACGGCAGATTAGTTTATATATTCGGCTTACTGTTGATATGTCTGTACCTGCTCCCACGTTTGTCAAACTTGTAAGATGTGGGGCTCTTGCAATCACACTCTTTTTTTTGTTATTGACGTGGGTATTGAAATTTAATCTGAAATCAAGCGTAACACCTAGGTAATCAACTGTCGATTTGGCATGTAAGATATGTTGGAAAACGTTGATTGTTGGAGAAGTTGCGGAATTCCGATGATTAAATATGATGAACTGAGACAGAAAATGTAAATGCTCACAATTTTGATTTCACAGATCTCCTTAAAGAAATTGAACAGAAAACAATTAACTTGGAACTTGACGGTGATGCAAAGTTAATAGGTGAACTTGAAAAAGCTAATAACTGCATTACCACTGACGAAATAATTAATAAAGTGAATGGTTTAGAAACCTTATGTTCAAAGCTAACGGAAAGACTAGATGAAAATAATAATAAACTGGAAATGTATGAAAACTTTATGAGTCACTATATACAAAACACTTAAGTTAGTGAAAAAAAATTCAACGAAGTAACACCTTCTTACAATCCAATGTATAATGAACCATCCACAAGTGAAGGAAGACAAAAATCCCAGATAGATAAGCAGGAAGAGAAAACAGAAAAGGAACAAAAGCGTGCTTAATCTATAATTCTTAAATCATTTTGGAAACACGAACCTAAACTGTGATTTAATACAGCTGAAACTATTTTTAGTATTAACGCAATTGACCGACTGCAGTAAGTCTCTGTTGGAGACTTACTACATCTCAGTATTACTATAGAATTTGAGACCTCAACGTTTATTGTTGTTTGAGAGGAATTTTACATTGTGCGCCATCTGTTAAAGATTTATAATATTAGTGACTAGAACTTAAAAATAAATTATGTTTGACAATAAATCGGACTAAAAAGTGAAAAATAAATATACTTTAAAAAAACTAAAAAACACGCTTTGAAAGACCATCGAACTAAAAAGCTATAAATGATTTTTTTAAATAAGCTTTTAAACAATAACGAACGAAAAATACTAGTATTATTGTGAAAAAAGCGAGGGAGCTTTGTGCCATATTTTTGTATATCAGGCCCCCGTCGCTTTTTTCACAATAATACTAGTATTTTTCGTTCGTTAAAATTTAATCTTATTTAAAAAAATTAATTTCAACGTTTTAGTTTGATGCTCTTTAAAAGAGTGGTTTTTAGTTTTTTTAAACTATATTTATTAACTTTTTAGTTTGATGTTCTTTAATAGTGTATTTTTTAAAACTATATTTATTAATACTCAGGTGGAGATTACTACAACTAGGATTTCAACATTTTTTCATTACCTGCTGTAGGGCTGTATTTGAGGGTATCTCTCCAGGAATCATCAGTGTCTTGTCCATCACTTCCTTCAATAGGTATGAGGCTTAAATTGAACTTCTTTGCTGAATTTGTAGAACTGTTTTCTTTTGACGAGCAACCTACATTACTATAAAGAGAACCACTGGCTGAAATTACACCTTGTCTATTAGAGTTACTGCACAGTTCGATACTCCGATTAGAAGTATTTCCTGATATTATGGAATTGCAATCTTTGGCACAACATCCTATTTCAGTATCAACTTCACTGCAAATTAAAATTGCATCTGATTTTTTCGAAGCACAGCTCTGTGAAGACCAGGCCTTTCCTGAATGATTTGCATCAGTCAATATTGAATTATTTAAGGATTGTGTTTGATCTATGTCACTGGTAGAAAATGAAAGCAAGCTATCAAGCATCCCAACACTTTCTTCTGTCATGGTTTCTTTCTCACATGCTCTTGAAAAACTGTATCCTGAATCATTTTCCAAAGTTACAATAGAAGTTTTGAAATATAAGAGTTCATCGAGTATATTTTTCGCAAACATTGGGTTATACTTGTGATCCAGTTCTTTCACATCCTTTTCTAAGGAATTTAAAAGAAGAGACATATTTTCTTTCATCATTTTCATCATATGTATTAACCCAATTCCCGCCTTTTGCATTATGTTTACATCAGGCTTGATATCATTCTTCAATTCAGACAGGTATTTATCGGAATTTTTCTGTAAACTCTGACATAGATTTGATAAAGATATGAATGATTCTGATATCTTTTTTTGTAGCTTCAAAAGTTCCTGATCTTCCGTTTCCATTTCACCAAGTTTACAAAGCTTATAAGGCTGTTAAAAGTTTTCTTTTTGATCCTATTGAATTCAAATCCAGTTGATATCTTCAAACCAAATTCAGTAATGATAAAATATCAAATAAAAATCCTTTGCATATTTCCGAGATCAGTCATATTTACCTACCAAATTCAGATACCCTTTAAAAATCTCAACAAAAGTTCAAAAAGGTAGAATCATTCAATCATAATGAAAGCTGTGGTTCAAACTTATCTCTCTTGGTTAGAAATAACGTTGCCTTCACTGTTGTCTCTTGTCATTTGTTACTGAACATGGTAAAAAATGAACTCCCTTAATAAAATGTCTGGGAACCTATGTAGTTACTTTGTAGTTAGCAGGCATATAAAAATCAGGAAAAAACAAATATTCTTGATAGCTGTTAATGAGGGCGTTCACTAATCACAATATCACAAATGAGTCACGAACACCACCTTCTTTTTCACGATTTGAAACTAATTATCATGAACCGTTTTTTTGTTTTGTGCGATTACAATAATTTATCTTATTTTTCAGCCCTACTTCAGCTAGGTCCTGATAAGAAGAAGAATACTTTTTTCTTTGTCATTTACCTTGGGAAAAAGTGACATGGCAATATTATCGACGTTCTCAGTAATAGCCGTACCTATCTTGTTTGTAATTAATATTTACACTGAATGAATATTTTTTCAATAAAGATATGCTTACAAGAACTCTGGACATATCAAACTCAATTTTTATTTTGATTCTCCCAATATTTTCAATATTTTTGTTGTTATCGTTTGTGTGAACAATTCAATATAACCAGTTTTCGCAGACTTAAAATCAATCCTAATCCAATATCTCAGGAATATATTTACTCTTAGGCGAACAATCTTAAAATGAACTCAATAATAATATATTTGAGAAATGGCATACATACGTACATACGCAGTATGTAAAACTAAAAAACCCAATCTTCACTATCCCATCTTGTTTGGTAATAAATCACAGCGCGCATGATCGAATCGTAGCGGATAATGTGTAGATGCGCCGTGAATTGCCTCTATAATTGGCAACGTTTTCGTGTCTAAAATTTTTCATATAACTTACTGCTTTTGGCCTATCAGACCATCGACATTATAGGGTTATGACGGTTGGTCTTGCTCGAAGCAATGCTGCCACCCCTTTTTTGTTGAACTTTTTTACGATGAAAACAATTCAACTTTTTTATTGTCGCCTTCTGCTTGGAAGCATATATTTTTTGAGTAGTCTCCTCTTTGGGAGACCTTCGGGTTTTTAAATTCACATATATGGCCCCCTTTACGTAGTTATCCGAACCACCCGGCCTGGATACCAGTGTGAATAAAGGGGGCCCTTATTTCACATTTTTGTCTAAACTTTAACATATTGATGACTTTGCACAATAGACAATCACAGCATAATCAGAAGCCCTGCGATAGCACGTGGCATCCGCATACCTTCTTTGTGGACGGACATTATCGGCACGTCCGTCCACTACCACGGCCACCACGAAACTCTCTAGACTGACATCGTTTCGCTTGTGGAATCATGATACAGAGTTTTGTTGTGACTAATATCATCATTTCGCCAGAAATATTCCACGTTCTGATTTATTCCATATTATGAAATTCATTTGTTAGGACTTCCATTGTCCCATCCATACTTCCCTACTAATACTATAAATGCGAATGTAAGTTTGTTTGTTACGGTTTCACGCGAAAACTACTCAACCGATCATCATGAAATTTTGTACACATGAGTCAGAATCACAGTCAGAGTTAGAAATGCTTTATCGTCATAAAAGTTCAGGTTTTGTTGACAAAGCAGGCTTAAGAACTAAAACAATCTGAAACATTAACAATCTGAAACATTAACATAAAGGTCAAGAATTTAGAACAAAATATTAATATGGCTCAAGCACGCTTCAAAAAGTTTATGATAAAAGTCTGTGATAAAAAATTTTATATGCTGACAAAACAGGCTTGAAAACTAAAACAATCAGAAATATTCTTGGATGTATAAGAAGTAGCATGTGATACTTAACAAAATTATGTAAAATAAAAAAATTGTTTGTCAAAAAATCTCTAAATCTAGCTACTTTAACGACATCTAGCATTCCAGTAATGAAGTTTCAACCCTTAGTACCGTAATACCTTTGTATATAGACTAACCCTATATACAAATGTAATACCGTCGCACTGTATTATTCACATCATTGCAGCCGTGTGGAGCCGGGCGACTTGCTAGTTTGATATAAAATGATTCGAAATCCATGAAAGAACCAATACAATTGAAAAGAAAAGCTGCAAATAATAATTATATTGTGCAAAAAACCCTGAAATGAAATTACAGTTAAATAAAATACAAGCAAAAAATTCAAAAATTCAACAAAAAAAGAAAATTAAAATTAAGAGATTTCAAGACAAGGTACGTCACGACGTTTCGATTGTTAGTATCTACAATCGTCGTCAGATGATGACTGTCACACCCAGTTTATTTTTGACGACCAATTATTTTTTCAGGCGACCTTTAAACTAATTTTGAGCGATTACCAAAAAGTGTCTAAAATGTAAGTCTTTAGATTACTACTATAGTTTGTTTTATTACGTGTTACTACTAACATCAACTAGGGATGTCGAGTTTACGACTCCAACGGACCTCCCTGTAAATTTAGTTCAAGAGCGAGTCTACAGAGGAGATGGATGTTGAGTTTACAACTCCAACTGACCTCTCTGTAAATTTAGTTCAGGAGCGAGTATACAGAGAAGATGGTTGTCGAGTTTACGACTCCAACTGACCTCCCTGTAAATTTAATTTAGGAGCGACTACTTGCATTCATTTTTTGTACCTGTTAGACATGGGAGCATAACGGGGACATAGCTATGGGATACAATGGGATACCCCTTTGTGAACCATCTCCATTATGCCCCTGAATGGTCTGTTTATTTGATAATATTACAATAATATTTATTTTGTTTTAGGTTTTCAAAAATGGTACGAACTTGCAAGTTTGAACAAAATAAAGTTGAGTTTAATTCATAAGTTTTTCAAATTCATTTCGAAAAGAATTCAAATTGATGTTTCAAATGTTGGCTTTTAATTTTTAAAGGGATTTGTTTCTAATTCACATATTGGCAATAGCGCCTATGTCCAGTTGAAATAATTTATATGTACCTAGATATTCTATTTTAAAAAAAGAAAATTATCTTTATAAATCAACAATTAAGGCAAAATATAAATCATAGTTCAATATCAACTCCACAAGCCACATAAACAACAGTTGTTTTGTTATTTATTTATTCAGAGGAAGATAGGTTAGGTGCACAAAATGTCATATGTCACAGAATGTCTCGGAACTCGGAAGATAAGTAAACAGAACATCACGCCTCTGAAATATGTCATCTTTGTTTGTCTCATACAGCTAACAGATTCATTGTCCTTTATTAGCTATAACCGATGTTGCCAAATGGTGAAATAGAAACGAATCCTTTTAAATATTGAATGCAATATTTCATTTATCTTTTTTAAGTATTTAAATAATTTTTTAAAGAAAAAGGTTTGAATGATAATTTTAAAATGCGTTGTTTTAGAGCTCTTTTATGAAAAATACTCGATTCCTTAAGAGTAAGGACTAAGTCCCATCCGAGGATAGCCCCTTGTTGCCCGAACAATTACAGTTTCTCCTCCTAATGGTCGTTTACCAATTTCTCTCTGATAATGCAGTCTATCAACACATACATTGGGTCATGGATCCTTTTTATATTTGACGACTTGAGTTGATTCTAATAAATTATTATCGAGTGTGCCTTCACTATCCTACAAAGCAGATTAAGTACTGTTATATAAAAAGCGAGAAAAAGTAGAAACACATTAACTTCACCAGAGTTTCTAGTTCAATTGATTTTTTTTTCAACAGGGTTGGAGACGCATTTTAAAGGAAAGACGTTATGTAATTGGCATAGTAATGTTTGACGAAAACGTTTTTTTCTTCTAGGGTCTACTGGTTGCAATTGATAAAACTGCGAAGAAAGTAACCCAACTGGAAAATCGTTGTAAAGAATTCGACGCCAAAGTACAAATTTATGAGGCAGATTCAAGAAACATTGTTATTCCGTCAAACCTCTTTTCGCGGAAACGTATCACTGATGGACCTCCATTTTCACCGGAATCGTTCGACAGGGTGCTTCTAGATGCCCCTTGCAGTGTTCTTGGGAAGAGGCCACAGATAGTAAATAGATTATCGAAAAATGAAATAAAGTCGTACGTTCCACTGCAGAGAAAACTGTTTGAGACGGTGAGATTTTATTATTTTTATTTTTAATTTCGAGATTCATTGCTAAATGTGATTTAATGTTGAAAAAACTGAACACCTGTGAAGACATGGTTCATATGATGGTGCCAATAGATATACCAGAGAATGTTATCTGAAAAAGTATTAGGTACATGAATCCACTCCATCTATTTTCATTTTACCATAATGAGTGAGCATAACACAGGTTCCTTGACATACTATCACGAATCCTATCACCAGACGGTGATAGGTGTATTTACACAATCAATAGTAAAAGAGGGACAGAAGACCCAGTTCAGTTTAGCATCCTTCTTGCTTTCTCTAAAATAATAGAAAAATCATAGAACAACAGCTCTGCTCAGACTTAGATAGTAATAACAGTACAGTCGGGTTTTAGGCGTGGTCTATACTACAGCTCTACTGAAGGTAACCCATGATATTTTCAAAGCGAGTGACAGAAATCAATGTACTATCTTGGCTCTTCTACATTTCAGCAGGGCATCTGACAACATCAATCATGAGTTGTTATTACATTGGCTTATCAGATAATTCAATTTTCGAAACTACCTACACAACAGACGCCAGAAGTTGTTCTTGATAAAGTACATTTCACACTTCTGAGTTTAAAGACGGACGTTCCTCAGGGATCAATTCTTGACTCTCTCCTTTTTACGATATACACCAGTCAATTGGTGAAATATCTTAAGTATTGCAGTTTACATATCTATGCCGATGATATGCAAATCTATTATTCTTTTGAACCACACATGATAGGTGACGCTAATAGGCGGATCATTCATGATCTCGACACATTCTCATCTCTTGTTGAAAATATGTGCTTAATGAAATAATAATAAATCTGAGTCGAAAGTACTATTATTTTTGTCCAAAAAATCACAGAGATATTGTACATCAATATGTCAATAATACTATAGGCTCTAATGGATTGGGAATTGTGAAGAAAGTAAGAAATCTTGAGGTGACTCTAGACAGTGACCTCCGATTTGATTCCCATGTGAATAAACTGATATGGAAAGCTCAGCTCCTACTCAAGATAATTTATGGAAATCAAAAATTCCTTCCTAAAAAACACAAGAATTATTCTATGTGACAATCTCATTCTTTCCTCTTTGAACTATGCAAATGTACTCCTCACAATTAGGAACAAGAAAAAACTGCGAAAAATAGGGTATGTAGAAGGAACCGATATGATTTTAAGATTCGTGAGTAGAGAGGGCATGCCTCCACCAAGGACTCCAATAATTAGAATAGCCATCTTGACAGAGTGGTCTGGATGGAGTCTACGGAGTTCAAAGAGAAAATCTCGATATTTCATCCGTTTTTCCTCCTCTTTTCGGACGATATTCGTCTCGCCAGGAGCTGAAAACTCCATGACAAATAATGTCTTGCTCTGGTAGTCGAGAAGGACTACTTGTATGAGCCTGAGGGTGGGGAATGAATAGTTCCAATAAATTTGGCACTTCTTGTTCCCCATAATGGATTCAATATCCCCCGGAGCGTAGGGCAACACCGGTGTCTTGTCAATACCGTAAGAGTGCCGTAGATAGTGATATAGCACTCTTAGGGCCGCGTTATGTCGATGGATACAGGCCGAGACCGCATATGCTGGACATGCTGATAGCAGGTGCATTAGGGTCTCGGGCGCCTTGTGGCAGGCCCTGCACCTTGCGTCAGGAACCTCTATACCCATCACGCGACTGCGGTAGACTAATGTGTTGAAGACACCATCCTGGCAAGCCATGCTAACCCCTCAGTTTCCGACTCCAGCCCACTCGACCTGAGAAAAGCGAAGGTCAGGCGCTTTGAAGGTCTCCAATGTTATTATTATTATTATTATTATTATTATTATTATTATATTTCACACTACGTATTCACACTGTAGGGGCATCTTTATAGCTTAACCTCTCTTTGTTTTATTAGAAACTGGACTACTGACTACACCTTTTCTTAAAGAACTCTCATGTTTTTGCCCGCGTTACAATCCGCTTTGCATTAAATTTGATGGTATCTCTAAGTCGTATTTTCAAATGAACCATGATATATCAAAATAAAAGCGCACACCCTGAAAACCTACGTATCGTCTTGCCATTTATAAACTAAGTATGGATTTCGAAAACAAAGAATTGTCTTATGATACATGCAAAATGAGGATGAGATGACTCTGCATGATAAATAATGCGAGGACAAATAATAAAACTAGGCTGATTCAAATTGGTGCAACACTCCAAATCACCAGCAGGCGTATTCGAGGAATTATTTCAAATTCATTATTCTGTTTATGTCATAATCAACTCGTTTGTGGCAGGTAAGTTGATTCATTTTTTGTGACCTGAATTGGAGTTCACAATTATGGAAAACCCCAAACAATACGAACGTATTTTTGCGGAATATTTTTTTCCATGTAATACCTTCCATGTAATGGTCTTTGATGACCACCACGCGGCATCGAAATAAGTAATATTCTCTGCAAATGAAGTATAACAGAGGTGAGCAAAAACATTGTTCACTAATTTGCGAAGAAATTGTAATTAAAAATTTTGTAGTTTTAATTCACTGATCATTAAAAAAAGTTAAAAAGCATTTTGCTTATCTACCATACATATAACCTATATGTACAATGTAGCATGTTTATACATACTTACAGGGTATTTCACGTCTTTTATACATATGTACAGGGTCTTTTATTTTGAATCGTTCTTCATATATTCCTAACGAACGCTCGTCGTGAAAGACCCTGTATATTTTTCAAACGATTAGAATTTTTCTTTTCATTAGGATGTCATAAATCGGAAAAAAATATTAGCTTATTTTTATCTCACCCCACCACCCATTGGGTTCACATAGTTACAAGTTATACGGGAATGAAATTTGAACAATATATCATTCAATTATCCCAACAACTCAATTTCAGAACTTTCTGAGCAGTCCAGTGGATTCAATAGGTTTTGATGAGACCTATCCAGAATTTCATGAAACCTGTTCATTAAAAAAGTTTTAAGAAAAAGTAAAGAAACTGAGAAATTCAAATTTTCTTTATGTACACATTTTTTAATGATGAACAGGCTTCGAAATCTAGCTACAGTGGTGTGGCTACATTAAAACAACCTTATATTTTTTTATTACTGATTTTGAACAATAATAGAAGTTTACTCTAAAAAAACGCGTTTTTTAAGAATCCATTTTAAATGTGTCACATTGAATCCATGAGAAGATTGAACATGATAATGGAAGCAAGTCTTTTGATAAGTGGTGACATATTTATTTAGATGTACTTCCCTTTCACATATAGGTGGTATGAAGCGTAATCTAGGAATATATCAGACCAGCTTCATGTAGTCGTATATTACGCAATGAAGTTATAAAGTAATAGATTATTGTTGACTCTCAACTTGTACAAGTTTAGACTTCTAAGGGTTACGAAGAGATTGGTACTTACTTCTGAAGTGAAACTTCTGTTTTCAAATAGACGGAAATAGCTTGTGACTTGCTTGTAACTAATATTAATCACCTTCGATAAAATTCAGTCAACAAAATTATGCCAACAACCATCAATTTTAATTTAAAATAGATAAGTAACTATCTACCTACCGACAACACGAAACAAAAATGAGACCTTAACCTACTGAGTGATTCACACAAACATTGGCACACATCACTAGGCTTACCATACGTCCGGGATTAGCCCGGGCAGTCCGGGATTCAACTATTTGTCCGGGAAGATTCCGGGGTTAACAAAAGTCAGGTATTTTTGATGTGGGGTTGAGACAATGGGGAAATTTGACTTTTCGTTGTCTAGCCGTTAGCAATAGTGACGCTGCTATTTTTACACTGTTTTACAATTGGTAAAGCAACTGAAGAGAGAACATCACAGAAATTTGTTCCTTTTGCTGCGAAACAATTTTCAAATCAACTTGAAACAGAGGGTGAAGTAAAAGAAGAAATGTTTTATGGGAGTATAACAGGATTTTATGACGCTGGTACAAACGACTTGAATCTGTGGGGATCGAGTTTTGATGGCGCGGACAAATTTTCATGGTTGTCCTTGGAAACAGTAGACATTACCTGAGCAGAGCTAGAAGAGAGTGGACTGATTGTCAACAAAATAGTACCCAACTCAGTTGACATAGATCAGTTGTTTGATGAGAAAAAATGTTGCTGTGACGTAATTGGTGAACTGGTACCAAAGTGGAAAGCCCTGTCTTAAGAAAAACGACTCACGACACAAGAGAAATGGAAAGAAGTATTTGAGTCCATGTCAATATGCTTTAAGAATATTTTCAAATTGGTGAAATTTGGGATGTTCTTACCAGGCACATGAGCACCAGTGCAGAGGGTATTTTCAATAATGGGCAACGTATGGAGTGCAGAAAGAGGACGCATGTCCTCTTAAAAATAAATTCAAAGTTGTCTTGCGTGGACTTTTAATGAAAACATCAAGAATAATAAAATGTTCCTAAATAAGGTTCTGTCATCAGAAAAATATCAACCTCGTCCAACTGAAGCCGAAGGCCAACAATCAGAAGATCAGCAGGATCCAGTAGATCAAATAACTAATACAGATACTTACAATAGACACTTAATGAATAATCAAAGGTTGAATTTGTATTTGAGATGTTGCTTTTTAATTATTATTCAATTATGATTTTTCCCCTATGCGTACTTACACAGGGATTATCCGGGATTGGCTTCTAGCAATTAAAAAAGAAGTTCTGGATTGGTGGTCCGAAATTATGATAAGCCTATACATCACACATGATGAATAATATTCGGAAAGGGAGAAATATTCAAACCTCCAAAAATGGAGTTCAAACTCTGAAAAGTCGAAATTTATATTTCTTCATTAGGTTCTTTGATTTGTGAAGTCTTGCCAAGAAAACATATATAGTACCTATTAATAAGTAAATAGAATATATACAGCTGTATTTTTTTCAAATTGGTTCATTCTTTATTGCGAAATTAAATATTGAACGATTTATTTAAGAAAAAACAGAAAATTCGCTGTCTCTCATTTTATTGAGCAAATCAACAAAAGTAATATCAATGACAATACAATCAACGGATAAAGTGTTCAAAATGACGTCCATCTAGTTTCATTCAATAGTCATTCTACAGTCATCAGTAATTTATCTATTTGATAATGTTGCCTATCAAAAAAATAGGTGTAGGAAATTATACAGACACTCATCCTATCGTTTAGGAGGCTCAAATGTGCCTAAGTCCTCCACAAAAAAAATCTGTCCAAGAATATGTCAAAGGAGTCAAAGTATATAAATATAATCAGGGTCGTAGAAAAATTCCAGTTTTCTATAATGAACGAAAGCCACTTTCTAGTGGAAGAAATCAAGAGTTTTATAAAAATGGGACAATCTATTCTCAAAGATTTTTCAGACATCCTAAAATGTATTTGATGTTTCAGTTTCTTCAATTGAATGATCTATCAATATACCGAAATGGGTTTGCATGAAGTTCAAAGTCGAGTCGAGTAACCAACTGTCATCTCCAACTGAACTATAACTCTCAAAAGTTTTGTGCGATTGATGATGTCTTACGTGCGATTGGATTGTAAACTAATGTTTGATTTTAAATGACTACATGAAATCTTCCACATACATTTTTCCACTCTTTCTTTCTGCATGGAAATTCGAAATTTTTGTTTTTCTTTTTACACCTGAATGAATACCGCATGCCAGTTCAATCGAAGTCAGATGATTAGTGCAGCCAACATGCATCAATAAATGAAAAAAAGATCATGAAATCATTTGTCGATGACATTGGAGACTCCTCCCCTCCTGTAGGCGCTTATAAGAGGTCGATGGTCCTCCTGTGGAGAAGGAGTTCTTTCTTATCTGTAGTGCACTAGACAGGGCGACATCAGAGCGTGTATACTTTACCGGTGAGTGAATTTGTCTTCGGTGCGAGTTGAATGTTTTATCACATAACGGGTTTTTTATTCGATTCGGTTATTTTTTGGTGGATTTGGCACGATCAGTTGATTTATTTGATTGCGATTTTATTTTTATTACCGACTAAATACCTACTGTCAGTCTTGTTAAATATTTTAATGCGTAGTTGGAATACCACATTATTTCGACAGATTGAATTAATAATAGAGTTGGGTTGCAAATATAAATCAAAATTTACCGTTTTGAAAGCTTGTATAATATAAAAAAAGAAATACAAAAATTCAGAACAATAATTAAGGGTCAATGAAAAGGTGAAGTATCAGCCAAGGCTGCTTTTCAACTTAACGTAGCGAAAAAAAAAGAAAAATAAAGGTGAATCATAGAAGACTATAAAAATATAAGTGAATCACAGAAAAATATAAAAGTAAATTTTGAGCATTAGCGTATGTAAAATCAAATCAAAAATACTTATTTCCAAAACAATTTATACTCGTGTGAGTATAAAATATAAAAGTACAAATCAAATAAAAATTAAATTCTTAAATAATAATTCAAATATAAAAAAGTAACAATTTAATTCTAAATATAAATGTGAATATAAATATAAATATGTTCCTAAATTCTTGTAAAATAGTTTCACCTTAGTAAACACTTATTAGCATTCATTTATA
>WOGN01000219.1:0-11113 GCA_015342105.1 Leptinotarsa texana | reverse complement strand
ACCCTAGCGTAAACAATAATCATATACAGGTCCGTCTTAAAAGCAACTCTATAGTGACTGAAGTAAGATTTTCAATTTCTTCTTGAAATTGTATATTGAGAAGTTCCAAAACTCCTTGGGAAGAGTGTTATAGAATTTAGGAGCAGAATATATATATATATATATATATAATCATGGCGGACTTTTTTGTGAACCTTAAGGCAATGTAAGCGTAAAAAATGTGTTTATTTAAGATATCACATTGGAAACCTTTAAAATCATCAGTGTTTTTCTACTATATTATGCATGTTATATACATAGAAACTTTCGTCTTGGATCACTCTATTTGAATAACCCGTATCAGAATCCGTTGCTTAGTTAGATTTGAAGATCTAAACATACATAGGGACAGAGAGCGGGAAGCGACTTTGTTTTATTCTATGTAGTGATATAGCAATGTGAAAATTTGGGAATATATAGATCAAAACGTACCTACTTTATTAAATATTGAAATTATTACAAACAAATTTGAAGGGTGCAAAAAAGTATTACAAAATAACTGGAAATTTGCATAGAGTTTTTAAACTTTTCTAATTCCTTTAACATCTGCCGAGAAGGTTTGAAAACAGTTAAACAAAAAACTGCAAGTAATAGTGGATTTTTCTCTTCTGAGAACGAAAGTAGATTCTGATCTCCAAAATATGATTATTGAATTTCTCTATTGCCAATATTCCTCCCAAATGAAGTTCAAAAATTTGTATAAATTTACGTCACTGATTCTGAATATAACAAATAATACATGCCTATGATTAATTTTTCAGTAAAATCATAAGTTTCCATTTTTTCAAATTAATTATTATATTCATTCAGCCCAAAGACATATAATTTTGGAAAGTATGAAACGAGAAATGAAACTTCTTATTTTTTTACCACTTGTATTTGTAACTAACTGCAGTTTCGTCCTCTAAGGACATTTTCAAACGAATAAAATGAATTGAAATAACAATGTTAACACTTATATACATACACCCCTTTACACCACTGTACGTAATAATAACAGACGGTCCTTAACTTAACTGAGCATCTTAATTTTGTTTACTTGTAACAATATGGAAACGCTAATCTGAAAACCGGCGAATATACTAGGTCGATTTGGCCATTTCGCAGGTTTGCAACCGTAGCTTGCATAGTGCAAAATTTCCATATCGTACAGATTCGGAAACTTGTAGTTGCATTTCAAGGAACGGTTTGAAAACGTCTGAAGGGCCTTTCATGTTCAGCATACTGTTTTGAGAAATTTCGACCATTGTCCTACTTAAACACTATTACACTCCGGACACTCGAGTTTATAAACTCCAGATTTCTTCATCTTGTCCACTTTAATCTTTGACATTGGAAAAGAAATTAGATAACCTGGCATGTCACCTGGATGCCACTTCCACATTGTTTTTTCTAAAAAATCCCGCAATTGTCTTTGTTCTTTTACCAAAATGTCTTAAAAGTACAATTTCTTGATTTCTGGTTGTTTGACCTGGATATGAACCTGTACGTGAATTTGAGGTTTTGTTTTTTATCATACATCAAATTATTTTCGAAATGCCCTCCGCTAACTGCGTCGCGTCGTGCAAAAAAGTAGTTTTTTCCAGGGCAAAACACAAGCACTACGGGAAAATCCTTAAGGCGCTCTCAAAGCGGTACTTGTGCAAAAGTAGCGATTCGCATTGGATTTGAATCGCTGGAGATTAAATCCATTTGGAAAAACGTTCTCAGGAAGTGTATTTCAACTAAACTCAGTTCTCCAAGTGAAAGTGAAGTTCGAAGTATACTCAGTTGAACCTCAAAACGATGAGCAGCCACAGTTCGTGGGTTATTTCTGATATGTACCGCTCTTGGTGGAATGCTAGTCACTTGCCTAGTCACTTGAACAGCTCCCGTGAAAGTACCTATAGAAGAGATACAAATCTCCAATGTTTCTTCGATATTCTAGGCTATCAAGGTTTCACGTCTCCAATCAGGCGGATGGCTCATTTCTAGAGGGAATTCAGCAACTTAAGGATATGTTTGGGGGCAGAGCTCCATACATGAGAACAACACTCTATAGAAGAGCTGATCTGAGCTTTATAAAGCATCAAAAGTTGCCGGGGTGTGTACAGTTTTCAGATTCGGAACAGTGTTCCAAGCTTTTAAGAAGCAGCCTTTGCAATTACAGCAACATGATTGTGCCAAGACATATTGGTGCCCATTTTAATCCCCAACGAACTTATCGAAGCAGAAAACGGAATTGTCTGACCTGACAATATTATATCTGGTTCGGAGACATCCATTAGGTATCCTGGGTTTTTTTGACATTGACTTGGTTACTTTCACATAAATTCGAAATCACTTCTAGATCCTCATTAAGATATGCAACCTCCTGCTGCCGGTGAAGATGTGCCTTTGTAGCCGATGACCTGGAATCCGAATGAAATGTCAAGACAAGTTTGCTGTCGTCAGCAAAGCAATATATTGGATTCTTGGTTTTTTTCCAATAAGTCGTTGATATGCAATAAAAAGAGGGTTGGAGACAATATGGCTCCCTGGGAAACACCAGCGTTGATAATGTCGACGGCCATTTTCAGGGAACTTTCTTTCAGGAAGCTGGAAAGCCATACACAAAAATGATCCGACAAGCCATAGCATCGAAGTTTGGTCAGCAAACCCTCATGCCACACACGGTAAAATGCTTTAGAAATAGTGAGCGCAACAGCTCTTGATTCTCCATCCAGAAAAGTGTAAAGTTATAAGTATCATTACTGTGTGATTTTCAATTCATATGGCACTTGAAAATTCAGAATATTAAGGTGGTATAAGTGAAAAAAAAATGTTTCAAAAATTTTCCATAGGTTTTTAAATGTCTCGCATTCCTCTATTATCAACTACAATTATTTCGGATTATTTGAAAGAAGAATTTTCGGATAGAGGTTGCTGAAAATCTTTGTGTAAACATCAATTATATTGTTTCATCTGTGATAATTGAACAATATATTTGCCAACATGACAAATTAGACATTTTCACTAGTCGGTGGAACTTATAAACATATTCATTGATAATATGTGCGATTAAATTTTACAACAGAATCAAAACATTTCCACAATATCCCTACAATAACACTTAAAAAAATATTATTTCTGATCTATTCAGATGTTTCTTTTCCGTAAAGTATTATTGTTGATTTATTCAATTAACGAAGCTTTGAACTATAACGGAATTTACTATTTTGGCAAGGTGGACAATAACCACACAGACCAAGCCCATTTAATAGTTATAAATATTCATAAATGTATATGGTATGAGTAAAGATTCCTGGTGACACGACATTTTTCCAAATTTCATGTAGTTAACTCAACTTATTTATAACACTCACAGTGATACCTTCAACAGACAGATTTAGGTTAAAATAATTACATATACTAATAGTTCTAGTATTTACGAACTAAGTTGTGAAAACTGCGATAAACAAAATTTTCGACGAATTAAACAAGCGATAATAAATCAATTCAAAGAGTATATGACAAGAGAGATATATGTATACGAACTAAGAAAATGAATATTTCGAATTGAAATTCCAAACATTCACTTCTCCCTACAAAGATAATCAGAAAATGTCTGCTGAACTGAAAAACAGTTACTTAAAATTGGGAAAGTGATTTGACATTTTACACTGTACTTGCACGTTCACTTCATGAAACAAATGCAAATCTGGGGTAATCATCATGTAACTAACGCAACTTTCGTCCGATTATACGGAACAGACAAAAGTGTCGTTAGGCGATAAATCAGGTGAATACTTGCTGTTAGACATATATTCTAATTTTTTTTTTCAATTATTCAAGTCTTCACGTGCTTCGCTTGAGCTAGTATTATCACGTTGAGGCATTTCGCAACCGAAATTTGGATCGCTTCGAAAGATCCAAACTCTTGATTATTGTGTTGGATTCATGCAAAGGTATTCACATTTCATACAGGTATATATACTTCCCGCTTCAACGATTCAATGATTATACATTTTTCTAATTTTCAAATGTTTCTACATTCAAAATGAACTATCATCAATAAGTGGAAAATACATATGCCGATGAACTCTACTATTTGCTGCATTTCTTACCAAATTTTAAAATATACAATGACAAAGTGAGTTCATAAAAAGTCCCTTCACCAAGATCACACTTTGCAATATTGTTGCACTTACTTAAAATTAATTTTATAACTACTTTTTCATTTCCACTGCAGCACGTGTGAAATTTTCAGGTTGAATCTGTGAATACTGTCAGTAAAACTGCGGTGTTGCCAGATATCACATGTTTTTTTTCACAAATTGAGAGGGCATACTTGGAGAGTAGTTGCTAATCAAATTATTTAAAAGAAACAATTCGTCCAGGTCAGTCTCAACTCCCTACACTATAGGTTAATGGAGTGACACCTATCAGAAAACAACCACTCCCCTGGATAATACCACCAAGGGCGTTGGATTATATCCGACAGCTGTCAGTGCAGGATTCGTCACTGAAGTCCATTAACCGTCAGTGTAGGTATTCGAGACTGGCCTGAACGAATCGTTCTTTTAGATAATTTATTTAACACCCAGTCTTCTAGTGTGCTCACTCAATATGTGGAGTTTTCTTCCTTATACGAGAAATTGGGCAAATTTCGGATATGAGGTTGGTTACCTCATTCACAGGCAGATGAGCCATGACAAATATGTTGTTGTCGTTCGCTTCAGTCTAATTCGAGGAATAATACTCTGATGGAATTCGATTTTCATTTACCGGAAATCATCGACATTATGTTGATGATAGACACTACCTTATACTGACGAGTGGCTAAACAGCCCGAAACCGGTCTGCAAGTGTGTTTCAATAATTGAAAATCGATATCGCCAGCAGCGTATGCAGGAATAACTTCAGTGAAGAATCCTGCATGGTGGTTTCCTGTGTCTGACGGGTGTTTGTTGTGATACCAGATTTGGTGTGAATGTGTATTTGTGTCTGGCTCAAATGTTATCGTCAGCCTTTTGTTGTCCCTCTCGCGGAATTTGGGGTCATTCCTGCTCAGCGACTCGTGAAGATCACTTAGCGCTGGTTCTAGATAGTGAATGCGTACAAAATAATGATGATTAGGATTGACCTAATTATAAACACAGAGGATTGGGGCGACCTTGGGTAGCAGGTATCTTGCTCTTTCCTAAGGGTGAATAATATTGGCTTACTCTCGTCGAGGTTGTTGCTATCTTCAGAGGATGGCTCACCCCTCTAATGTTTCCGCTTTTTTTAGAGATCCTGATAGTAGCTGGTGATTGGTGGATCTAACCGGCAGTGCTGTGTTCTCCAGGTGAAGATCCAACTGATAAAGTTATTTTCTGGCTCAGGTACGCCGGGATGAGGTGGAAGAACTATGCCAAGCAGAACTCCTGCTTCCAGGATTCGATTGATGGAGAGTTCTTCCCCATCGTCTTTCGGTTAGAAAAGAAACGGTTGACTTTACCATTGTTCCTGTATTCCTGTGAGGAATATCGCTTTGTCCAAGTTGAATTCTTTGGTGCTACAGTATATCACTCTTAGGACTTCTGTTCGTCCAATATGGTATAGAGTTCTTCGGTCTGGTCCTCAAGTATTTTCAAGATGACGCGCACCGTCGCCTTACTTATCACACGGACCAAACTTATCAGGCGTTGATTAACGATTTTTCTGGGGTTCTTGTTGGGTTCGGCGATCATGATGATCATGGATTCCTTGAATGAATACAGGAAGTGTTGCAGTCGGAGTAGAGCGTTGATAATATTCATCATCACTTCTGATGATGAGTAGGGTTTTTGTGACCAGTTGGGGATTTGCTCTGGACCTGGGGTTTTCCGTGCAGCGAAACCTCTGACGATGTTTCTGACTTTCTCCGAAGATGTTTCTGACTTTCTCCGAATATGTGGGAATTAGTTGTTAAGTGTTGTCCTTTCTGTCGTCTGATTCTGCGCACCGTCCCCAACTTAAAGGATACAGCATTCCCTCTATATTGTCTTTCAAAAACTTCGGTAAATGCTCAGGCTTTCTTCTGAAGACGATACCCTGCTCTCCGTGAATTGAAGAATATTGTTTTCGGCGGCCCTTTCTCAGAAATATCTACATTTGCGGTGTCTTCAAAGTTTTGTAGGAGCCTCGCAAAGTCCCGGTATCTTTGGTTTCCATTCGATCGCTCATAGCCACTGTTGGGTGATGTTTTGGAAATATTTCTGCTGTATCGGATCTCTGTAGATTTTCCTGAGTGACGCCTTACCTTTACTCTAACGGCGACAGCTTCTCCTGTTCGGAGTTCCGGTTTTTGATCCTCGTGCTGCACCACTTTATGGAATCCGTTATGCGGTCATTAAGGGTTTCTAGGTCGTTATGATAGAGCAGACAACAACGTTCGTCTTTTAACTTGTTTAGAATGTCCTGAAGGACCAGAGGCTTGGATTTTGGATGTATATTTCTTGGGAGCCTGGGTTCTTGGTTTTGGCCGCTGTTTATCCTCCAGTTATGTCTGGGTGTTTTTGGCAGGAAATACCTGTTTTGACATGGGAAAGAATTTGCATCCCCTGTGACTGGTTAGATATGCTTACGTGCAATTGGCGCAGGTCACTACTGTCTTTCTTGCCGTGTCGCAAGTTCGTGGTTCGTGGTTTTTACCACACTTTACTGTTGCATGGCAGCATTTTTCTGTGTTCCGGAAAAATTGGAAATGGTGGCACTGGGACACGACTCCCTTGTACTGCCGGAATATAAGAGGGTGCGGTGGAAAAATCTCTGGTATAATAAATTGTTTCTAAAGAAATCCCTGTGTTGGGGAAGTTTGCGAAGTTGGGAAAAATTTCATGATTGAAAATAAAGGTAAAATTCCGAGATATTACAATGTTCGTATATATTCGTTATGATAGAGACATCAAGTTGACAAACGGTTGACTTCCACAAGAAAAGTAAATTTTTTATTTAAAATAAAAAAAATTATGATTTTATGTTACCTATCCATTATTGAGAGATCTGAACATATTTTGAAATAAAATATTTTTCTACTTTTGACATTAGTTCTTTTTTATTAAACATTAGAAAATATAGTCGGCTGTAACTTCATTATCAGGGAAACAGTCCTGGACTTTATTATTACGTGTTCAAAAAACACGTGAGATTTTCACTTAACTGTTTTACAAAGACGCAACACGTGTTTCGCCATACAATGGCTTCTTCCGGCGTGTCTTTACTGAAAAGTTTTTGTATAAATGTTTAGTGAAAATCTCGCAATAAAGTGTTTTTGAATACCCCAGTTATGGATTTCCATCAAGTATTGGCCAATTCCACAATTTAATATTCTATAATATGAGTACATAGTACACATTTCAAAAATGTTCATTTCACATGGACGGCTAACTCCAGATGAAAAAGGTATTGAAGTTAGCGGTGTATTCAGTTGAACTTCGAAGCGATAAGTAGATACAGTTTAATGCATACTTCTAGCTTATACTACTATCGCTGAAGTCAAGTGGCCTAAGCCAGTAGAACAATCCAATCTTACTTCGAAACCTTCCAACCATACTCGAAGTTCCTTGCTCCTTATACTTATATGGGTTTCCAATCAGGTGGATGGCTTTATCTAGATAGAATCTAGTACTCACAGGATTTGCAAGTGTGCTGTTGTCAACAAAACAAAATACTGAATTTCTGGTATTTTCCAATACATTTTGATGTATATACAAAAGTAAAAGGAATGGACCGAATACAGCTCCCTGAAGACCACCAGCGTTATTGATGAAGGTATTCGAGAGAGAACCATCGGTGGTTAATTGTAAGAATCGATCTTGAGGTAGCGATTGTAATCAGTGTGTTTGTTTCTTAGAATAGTCAACCAAACAGATGTTCAACGTGACTTTTGTCTTAATTCAAATATAATTTTTTACACAATTTTTATTTATTATTATAATATATGTATATGCTTTCTTGTACAAAAAGGTAATTTTATGAAATTATAATTAAATTTAGAAAACCATCTGGAATGAATGTTGGAATTGGGACCAACAAAAACACTTCGTCCTTATAACAGAACGTTATACTTTCATCGGGAGGTAATTTACCACCGTGTTAGAGTCATCATATTTTCTAAACAGACATCATAGTATAGACATAATAGTATAAAATATAAGCTAGGATAACTTGAATGTCTCCTTTATTTGTTTAATCACTTTTGAGAAGTTTGTGAAACTCCGTGATAAGAATGAGAGTGTAATATTTCAAAAATTTATACTTCAGAGTTGGGCAAAATTACAGATATAATTCAAAATAAGTTTGTGTTATTTTCGTACTATTCCTATCAAATTTATAATAAAGTTTCAACTTATCTCGGTTTTCTTCATTTGAGAATGAGGACATTTCGACTAGAATCTGTGGAAACTTATGACGTTTGATGAGTTTTGACAACTAGTGTTCATTGAACAAAATTTTTCGATGGAATCATTACCATCTCAGATGGAGTTTTTTTTAATACCTGTGGTTTCAGAAGAGCAGAGCATAACAAATCATACATCAATGAAATAAGAATGAGAAACACCATTGTTCTGTATGAAAAAAACAATATGGCGCCCATAATAGATGATAAAATGGATGATGATTGCCATAAGACGTAACGTCGAATAGTAAATCTGAACATCAAAACGTACGGCTGAAAGAAAGTATCAATGAAAATGGGTTTTTGGTTTTGAGCTATATCGTCAAATAACGCTAGAATAAAATAATATATTGGTTTTTATTTTTATTTTTCGGATGTTTCCGGAAATATTCGGAATTTTAGAAGTTTCAAAACAGTATTTTGTTAAGCACAAAAAAACGCAACTTTGCCCCAATTTTATCTTCGACGTATCTCCTGTAGTTTAGGAGATCCCGATGGTGGGGGATTTAGCAAATTTTATTAGATTGTTTTCAAGGTATTCATCACTATTAAATTTTTTCCGGTTTTCTAGAAATTCATTTGAAATGAAAACCAAGCATAATACTCCTTTATTGATAATATCAATACTTAACAGAAAACAAACGAGCACAGGATATCATGAAATTACGTTAATCAACTTTTTCAAAGGTTCATGTAACTATTTGAAATATGAGTATGTATCTAGCATTGAATACCGGTCAATTAGAGTGTAATTATTTCAGAGAGCTGTTTCCAAACAATGAAAAAGGAAATATTGGAACAGCTCACAATAGAAGTCTTGGTAGTGTTTTATTATGATAATTAGATGACTTCGTGTGACTGATGAATGTCACCGGATATCGAAATTTAATAGCGTTATGCCGGTATATGAAAGTTTGATATGAAGTAAGCAACCACTTGAAAATTAAATTCATTAAACCGGATAATTTCAAAAGTAAGACAATGGAGAAATGTATGAAGTGAAAGTGAACCCATGAATGTTATTTTTATAGTCAATATATCAGTTTTCAAATAATACATTAACACCTTAATTTCCGTATTCAGTTCCTTAACTGTTAACTGCCCCTTCGCATTATAAACATATGTTAGCTTTTAAACATTTGAAGGTTTGTCTAATCGAGTGTGACAAATCAATCAACTATAGAGGAGTCACCTTTCATTTCCATTAACTTTTAGCGGGGTCTTCAACTTTTTCTGAGAGATTTATTATCGAAAAATATTTCCTTTTACGAATAATACAGCTGCTGAGTACCTACATAGACTGTGGAATCTGTAGGAATACTTTACTCAAACAAACCATCTTTTCATAGACAGAACAGATTTTTAAACAGTAAAAAATTCATTCGTACCACTTTTCAAACATTCACCCGTTCTTCAACCTATTTCACTTTTTGAAGTGCCAAACTTGAAAATGTAGGATAATTTGTTAAAATATATTTGATATCTACTAAAATGTGATTTTCCGTTAATCAGCTGTCCCCACCTACGAATGATCTACCTCAGAAGCAGAAACTTGTACCAGCTAAAGATTAACGAGGTTTTGCTTTTCAACATGCAATTCCTAAAACGCAATGAAAATAGATCGTCCGGTCTGGGGGCTCGGGCCAACGTATCGTCAGAATTAGTGGTACAAACTACTCATGCCAACCCGTCCAGCAACCGTCTTGTTATACTAGGGATCACTGAGCGTACTTTTTTGGGCATCAGTATTTTAGTTTCACTTTCATTTTTCATTCAATGAAATACCTTTTAGTAAATGGTTTTTCACGTACTTCAGATTATAAAATATGTAATCTTATGAATTTTGAATAAATGTATAATACCGTATTCGACTGACAAGGGGTTTACGAAAAAAATTGAACACACTGTATGATGTATCTCACATTTGAAATGGTTCAGTGTATGACTTCCATAATAGTTATTTTCTCTGAAAAAATTCCTGTGTACCTATCAAAATGGAAGTTAACACTTTTATTGCAGAATATCTTAAATATTGTAAATCAGTCAATGTAATTATTGTGAGAGTAATACTCTCTGAAATGATCTCATAACTTCCGAATGTGAGACACAAATTTCAATACCTCTCACTCTTCATAACTCATCGTCCAGAGCAGAAATAACTATTAACTGTTCTCAAAATTATTTTTCTTTTGGCCTAAGAAACTTTTGAGGAACTTTATGAATGGAACTGTGCGGTTTTTACATCTTTTCGTGGGAAGCTAAGCTGGATTGTTTGGTGAAACATAATATTAATTCGTAAGTATGAATAAGTTGCCATTTTGACTAAATCTTTGTAACAAAGCTATCTGGGAATTTGAACTTTCAATTATTTTTCATGGCCTTTTCAGTGACTTGAAAGAGAAGCCTAAATTAACGTCACTTCTAACTAGTTTGATTATTTATTAATAACATATTGTCGTTTCAAATGTACAAATTTCAATAAATATTTCGATACAAACGAACAAGTGAGGGTTAGTTTAAGTTGGGTTTCAAAGTGAGTGGATTTTTTCGAACCTTTACTTCAATGCGCAATTCATACTGTAACGAATTAAAGCACTAACTGTCTTAAACTAATTTATTTTTACAATATTTTCGTAACTAATTTACTTACACACGTTAAGTTCATCTGCACAATGTGTTAACAGCTCGCTT